>JASDQU010305918.1:41335-54402 GCA_032191745.1 Picea mariana | reverse complement strand
TTATGGCTATTAATTCTTTTAAGAGTGTAGTAGGAGTAGAATATTCACCAAGTTTATCAATAAATTTATTTTCAAAGTCACCCAAATTTGTAATAGATACTATTGGAAAATGAAAATATCATGTGAAAGCTTTGTTGTCAAATATATAAGGAAATAATCTAAAAACTACATTTTCATGCTCCACATTCATTAATTTAATAGGTAGATCAAAAAATAATGATGTGATCCTTTGGTGAGCCTGATTTATCTAGGTCAAACTTTGGGAGGATACATTCGGAGTGTTTTGGAAGATCATAAATTTGTCCTACTATATAGAGAGAATATTGAGCTACCCAAGTAGGAATTTGTTGTTTATTTCCATCCATTTTATTAGAAAGAATATTTTGGATAATTTCGTAAGATTTTCTAGTGAAATTAGAATCAAATTCAGGAATTGAAGGATTTGAAGAATGAACCAATAAAGCGGAGGAGATATTGTGATTGCACTCGGGAATTGAGTAATTTCGTTGAGCATGAGTTCTATTAAAACCTCTATAGTTTCTACAATATTCTATGTATCGATCTGAGTGACTTTTTTAGTAGTTCCCTTATGCCTAGGTTATGAAGGATTTGCAGGAAACTTGTTGAGTTTCTTGGCATATTCTTGATCAATCCAATGTAATTCATTTACAACTTGGTTGGGAATTGTGTACAATGGTCCAATTTTTGCAAGATTCATATTTTTAAGATCAATATTCATATCTTCAAAAGTTTTCTTAGGATTGGAATCCACATTGAAAATATTGTCTGAAAAATGACTATGTAGATTCTTCTTATCAGTTGTACAATGAATAACCATCCTTCTAGCATTAAAACTATTAATAGGGTTGAATTACTATGTGATATCATTAGGGAGTCTCTCCAATGGAAAGTTGTAATTAGACCTTACAATGTTTGGAATAAGGAACCTCTCTAGTTTATGGCCCAGCCACCTTCAGATAGTTTTGTTTGGGTTTTACTAGTTGTGGCATGGTCTGTTGTTTATGTAATTTTTTAGTGCAATAAAATGAAATGAAGTTAATATAATATGAAAAATGCTATATTATGCCTTGGATAACTAAGAAAATTGATGGAATAAATGTAGCACCAAATATCTTATGTTTTTTAACTCTAGCCAAAAGTTACTTAACAAAATAAAGAAATAATCTAGATAACCAATAGTATTAAAAAACAATTGGTAATTACCATCTGATTATAATACCATGATTAAAGGATATAGACAAGAAAATTGTGATACAATCTAAATAAACAAGTTACTTAAAAGTGAAAAAAGTTTGCACTATAAAAGCATATGCGCATATCATTCCAAAATTAAGTAAATCAATGGAAAAAGTTACACAAACCATGCATTTTAGAACCTAAGTTTTTCTTCAAAAATATTGTTCAACAATGGCTTCTCATTCACTAACAATCCATAGAAAATTCTACAAAATGCACAAGATAAAATCCCTTTACAATTCAAATCCTTCTTATTTAGAGAAAAAAATAAGAGGGGAGGAACGTATGAAATTGAGAAAATTGAGTGATTGTTCATTCCCCTCCTTGTGTATTGGTTATCTCTAATCATTCATCATCTTTCCTTTAAGAGGATTCAACTTCTTTTGACTAACTTGACACTTCACTTGACCATTAGTATTTATATTTGGGTTGTTCGAATTTTTCCTCTATAATATGACCTCTTATCTAATTTGATGAAACTTATTCTCTTTCCCTTCTATACCTTCTCACAAATATCACCCATGCCTAAAAAGATAAGAAAAGTGTTTCCTTCTGAAAAAAGTGATGCAGACATATCGACCCTCGGGCCGAGATCCACTCACAGGATCATTCTTTAACCCCTTTGAGCCGGATCGGCTCTTTCGGATTCCCTGCTGGAATTTCTTTTAAAATCGATCCACAGGTCCTTCAGGAAGCTCCCCTGTGTGAACAGCACTAGGTGCGAGCTCCTTTCTCCCCAAGTGACCACAGCGCTATGACCAAGGCCCAATTCCAAAGGCGCTTATCACAACTCGCAACTCGCGAGTTCGTGAGTCGTGACTCCCGACTCTTCCCTTCCAATCTCGCGATACTTGAAATGTCGATACGGGTATGGCTCTTCCTCTGTCAGCACCTTCCTTGCACGACCATCGGCTAGACTTAATGCTAGCTCCTCTCGCTACTCGCCACTTCGCAAGTTGTGGCATCCAATATTGGCACCTTTCTTTCACGAAACCCCAAGAAGTGATGTTGACTTTTCTCCTTGCATTCTCGCTACTCGCGACTTCGTGAGTCGAAGGGTTGAACTCTCGTTCCCTTATCTCACAAATCCCCGAGACGCCAGAGGTCAACGGGTGTTGACTCCTTTCACTAGGTAACACGTGTCCGCCTATCTGACACACGGGCCCACCTTGCGGTTCTACCACGTGTCCCTCATGCCCAGCATCGGCACTTCACGACTTAGCTTCCTGAAGCGCTACCTCCTTTATATCCCGACACCCGAAGTGTCGATATTCTGAACTCCTCACTACTCTTTATCGCAACTTGCAACTTCATGACTTTTGGGACAAAAGTCTCGACTTCCTATCCGTCGATATGCTGAAATGTTGAAATTTCGACACGTCGTCAACACGGGTCCCACAACGGAACTTCCCGCCTTTTTGGATTTTCGGACTTCACAACTTCGCAAATCCTGATGCTAATATTTCGACTCTTCAACCCACGAAACCCAAAAATGAGATTACGTGAGTGATCCAACGGCCCCTGTTGGCTCAGATCCTACAATTGTTCTAGCTCCTCGTGATTTCGCCACTCGCGACTTGGAGCACCCAATCTTTGGGCTCTCACCTTGCGAACCTCTGAGTTCGCGAGATCCATTGATCTATGCCACCTGTCCTCCTCCGATGGACAGTTGCGATTCTCTCAGGACTTTGCCACTCGCGAAGTTGAAGGACTTAACTTTCTGACCTCCGATGTTCGAATCCCCGATACAGGTGATCTCGCGACACGTGTCCTCCTTCTAACGGATGGCTTAGATTCTTTCGCGATTTCATGACTTCGCCTTCCGCAACCTCGCAAATATTGATGCAAAGGTTTTAAACTGTAACTCCCCTGCTCCTCTGCACGATCCGACAGCTCTTATATCTTTGCGAATTCTCCATGGATAATTCTGACCGTCAAATTCCTCCTTGACGATTCTTGCGAAATGAACAAAGTGTTCCTTCACGAAACTTATCCACCTGCAAAACAATGTCGTTGCACCTTCTTACAACACTTCAAGGCACTAGCCCTCTTGAGCTTCTCTTTGACAACTTCGAAGACTCTATCTCTTCTAAGCTTTCTCCACAACTTGAGTCTTCAAGAAGACTCCTACATGCACTCCCTGTGGCAATTCTTCAAATACTTCCAAGTATTTGAACCTCTTCAACTCTGCGCACTCCCTGTGACAGCAGTCTTTCAACAGTTTCCTCAGGCTGCAGCCTCTGAGACTCTACTCGGCCTGCGCACACCTTGCATGGCTCTTGTGCTTAACTTGCACTTCTACGAGAATGAGAACAATGTTATCCCTCCTGAGCTTGCAGAGACGAACTCTGACTTCTGTCAACGCACACCTTGCGGACAATTTCATTGTACTCCTTGCAGGAAGACTCTTGCTCAGGAAGAGAAACAATTGAAACTCATTCTTTACTCTCTCAGACTTTGAATGCTTAACACGAAATCATACATACATGGCATAAAAGCAAATGTATATCAGAAAGAGTAAAACAATCATGAGCATAACATTCATTCATGCATACACAGAAAGTATTTGAACACCATGAGTCTAGATCAAAGATTCATATATTAATCTCAGAACTTCTGTACATGGGTTCTTCTACATAGCTTCCTGCTTCTTCTTCCTCTTCTCTATGCTCTATTGATCATGCTAATATTACAATGATACAAGTGAGGGTGTCTACATATGTTTTCCCTCTAGCTCCTAAAATTGTCTAATCTAAGAATTTAAAGCTACCTACTTACATTTACTAGCATAAATGCCTCTTAATCCTTCAGACGAGAGCAGGATGCTCAAGGTATGATTACAATCTACAAGTACGCCCTTTCTTAATTGTTTCATTTATGTTTGGTGTGTCAAACTTCAAAACATTTCAAACAACTCATCATGTGCCAAAATGCGTTGGTGCTTGCCCCACGCTCGCTTGTTGTTGGCGATGCTCATACATAATACTCCCTCACTTGAAAATTTTCATGGGCTCCTGTCCATGAGCTCTCACATGAACTATCCATGCTTCTGGATCTCTGATTCATTCTCCTAGCTGGCATCTTCAATTGGATGTCCCTTCCACTTGACCAAGTACTCAAAATATTCCCTTCTTCTGGTCCTTTTGCTAACTCTTTTGTTCAGTATGCTTTCCATCTGTGGCTTCTCTACAACTGGCTTATGCTTTGTCCACTGAACCTCTAGTTTTTCATTACCTGCTTCTGTTTCCTCATCTTTGTAAGGGTACAAAACTGAGATGTTGAATATCGAAAAAATCCGATCCCATCGGGTAATTCAATCTCATAAGAATTTGTCCCAAATTTCTTCAAGACCTTACATGGTCCGATCTTCTTCATCTTCAATTTGTTATATGTCCCCTTCGGGAATCTTTCCTTTCTCAGATGTGCTAGAATCAAATCACCAACCTCAAATTGAAGTTTTCTTCTGTGTTGATCTGTTATGCGCTTATACTCTTGGCTCGAGTTTTTCAATCGCTCCTTCACTTGGTTGTGAAGTTCCTTCATCGCTTCTGCGAAATCCTCTGCACTAGCACTCCTAGTTGCATTCTATTCTGAATCTCTCAATTCTGAAACTCCTCTTGGCTGCATCCCATAAACAATCTGGAATGGACTCTACCCTGTGCTTCTGTTTAGTGAGTCATTATATGAAAATTCCGCCTGTGGAAGAATATTGTCCCACTGACTGTGGTGTTTTGTCACCAAGCTCCTCAGCAAGTCTCCTAAACTTCTGTTCACAGCTTCTATCTATCCATTCGTCTGAGGATGATAAGATGAAATGAACAACAAGTTTGTTCCCAGATTTTTCCATAAGGTTCTCTAGAAGTGTCCCACGAACTTGGTGTCTTGATCTAAAACTATGCTCCTTGGCAAGCCGTGAAGTCGAATGACTTCTTTGAAAAACAGATTCGCAATTTGAGTTGTGTCACTAGTTTTCTGACACGGTATGAAGTGTGCCATATTAGAAAATCTATCCACTACCACAAAGATTGAATCAAACCCTCTTTTTGTTCTTTTCAACCCCAATATGAAGTCCATGCTTACCACATCCCACGGCCTCTCAAGTATGGGTAACAATTGATATAAGCCTGCATTCTACCTCTTTCCTTTTGAATGCTGACAAATTCTACATCTGTCCATGAATATTTTGACGTCTGCTCTCATTCCTGGCCAATAATATGACTCTTTTATCTTTGAGAACGTCTTGTCATGACCGAAATTCCCGACCAATCCTCCACTGTGTTTCTCTTTCAGCAAATTATCCCTCATGGATCATTTTGGAATACATAATTGATTGCCTCTGAATAGCAATCCATCCTGGATTATGTACTCTATCCATTGACTTCTGTCCCTGAGAATTGGATTCTTAGCTTCTTCATACACCTCCTTAAAATCTGGATCATCTCTGTACATGTCCCTGAGATCATCAAAACCCAGTGTTTTGACTCTGAACTCCTGCAACAGCAAACATTTCCTGCTCAAAGCATCAGCAACTTTGTTAGCAGTTCCAGAAATATGCTTAGTTACAAAAGTAAAGTTCTGCATGTATTCAACCCATTTAACATGTCTTTGATTCAACTTCTCCTGTTGAGTTACAAATTGCAAAGCATGATTGTCACTATATTAGACAAACTCCTTGGGGATCAAATAGTGTCTCCATTTCTTCAATGCCTGAATAATAGCATAGAACTCCTTGCCATACATGGAGTATTTCACTTTTGCTTCATTCAGCTTCTCATTGAAATATGCTATCGGCCTGTCTTCTTGGCTCAAGACTGCCCCGATTGCAAATCCACTTGCATCACACTTTACCTGAAATGTCTTTTTAAAATACGGCAACACCAAAATTGGTTGTTCCATCATTTTCCTTTTTAGCAAATTAAAACTTTTCTCAGCCTCTTCTATCCAATGAAAAGACTTGTGTCTCTTCTTCACTGTGTCCATCATCGGTGCACTAATTCCACTAAAATTCCTAATGAACTTCCGGTAGAAACTAGCCAATCCATGAAAACTTCTCACCTCAAATATACTCTTTGGCGATGGCCAATTCTTAATTACCTCCACCTTATCTGGATCCATCCTCAATTTATCTGTAGAAATAACAAACCCCAAATAAATGAGCTTTGTCTTCATGAACGAGGATTTATTCATGTTTATCAGCAGCTTCTCTTGTTGTAGCCTCTTCATCACTGTAGCCAAATGTTTCAGATGCTCTTCCTCTGTTTTACTGAAAAATCAGTATGTCATCAAGATACACAATGACAAATTTCCCGATGAACTCCTTCAGGACTTCATTCATCAACCTCATGAAAGTGCTCGGTGCATTTGTTAGACCAAATGGCATAACAAGCCATTCATATAACCCCTCATTGGTTTTGAAGGTTGTCTTCCATTCATCACCTTCTCTCATACGAATCTGGTGATAACCACTTTTCAAATCAATCTTCGAAAAAAAATTGGCCCCACTTAAGAAATCCATCAAATCATCCATCCTTGGCAATGGAAATCTGTACCTGATGGTAATCTTGTTAATTTCTCTTGAGTCAGTACACATTCTCCAACCTCCATCTTTCTTCGGACTGAGAACTGTTGGAACAGCACATGGACTCAAGCTTTCTCTAACCAACCCTTTGTCCATTAAATCCTGGACCTGTCTTTTGACTTCTTCATTCTCCTGCAGTGTCAATCTGTACACTGGTTTATTTGGCAAACTAGCTCCAGGTATGAGATCAATATGATGACTTACACTTCTAATCAGTGGCAACGAACGAGGTAGTTCATCCACTACTATGTCAGCAAACTCTTCCAATAGTTTCTGAACCTCTTCCAGTAAATCATCTACCCTTGTACTAGTTAAAACAATTTTAGGCTTCCTGACCACAATGAATTACGGTTCCTCCTTCTTATTAACCTCTGTAAGAAGTTCCTTCCCACTCATGAGAAGTACAGTGTTGCTTACTTCAGGTTTCCCCTCTTTATCTTTGATTGGAAGCAACATGTGAGTTCTCCCATTCTTCTCTAGGGTGTATGTGTTCTTCCTCCCATCATGAATCACATTTCTGTCATATTTCCACGGTCTACCCAGCAACAAATGACAAACATCCATGGGAATAACATCACACAATATCTTATCGTTATATCCTCCTATCTTAAATTCAACTAAACATTGTTTAGTGACATTTACCTGATGTCCTTTTTGTAGCCATGAGACTTTGTATGGACTTGGATGCTCAATAGTCTCCAGCTCCAGTTTTTCTACCATCTCTATAGAAACGAGATTATCTATGCTACCACTGTCCATGATGAATTTGCATGCCTAGTATTTGGTCTTGCAAGCGGTCCGAAAAATTTTGTTCCTTTGGACCGAACTCTCCACCTCCTTCTCTGGTGTTAAGAGAACTTTTTGCATCATCAACGATCTTCCTCCTGAAGCATATTCTGCCTCAACATTCCGCCTCTGTGCTTTGGCAATGTGAGTTTCACCACCTTATTTCTTCTTATCTAGACATTCATAAGATTTATGCCTGACCTTTCCGCATGTGAAGAATTTCACCACTCCACCTCTTCCTCTTCCTCTACCCCTGGTACGAGGAAAAATGTTTCCATCAGCATACTGACCTCTCTGTTCGGTATGCTTCCCTCTCTGTGAGCTTCCACCTCTCTCAGTTTGAGTCTAATGTTTCTTCCACTCTTCCTTTGGTTTATGATTTCTATCCTAGTAAACTAATTTGCCTCTAGGCTGACTTCTGCCTCGGCCTCTTTGACCTTGTTTTCAGCTCAGCTGCTCTTCAACCTTTAGAGCCATCTGATAAGCATCGTCCACCATTCGTATGGTCATCATGCTCATCTCATCCTGAATGTCGTATCTCAGACCATTCATGTACCTGGAAACCTTTTCATCATCACTTTCACGATGACCTGCCCTGATGTTCAGCCTATAGAATTCTTCAGTGTATTCCTTCACTATCATCAGCTTCTGTCTCAAATTTTGCATTCTCTGAAACAAAGTAATTTGGTAGTCCCTGGGAATGAATTTCACCTTCATATTTGCGATCATTCTATCCCAACTCTTGATTTTCTACTTGCCTTTGCAGCGTCTGTCAGCTTGTAGCTCATCCCACCACAATGTTGCATGTCCTTTCAATCTTGTGATAGCATGTTTGACCTTTTTGTCTTCCTCGACATCTTCATAATCAAAATATGTGTTCAGAACTCTAATCCAGTCTAGAAGCTCTTCAGCATCTAGGTTTCCTTCATATACTGGAATATCCATTTTTGCCCTAGCACCCATTCTTGCAATAGCCCAAATCAGGCATTCATTTGTTGCATCTTCTACTGTAACTTCTTCTCTTTCATGTCCAGCTTCATCTTCACTTTCAGATTCACTGACATCTCCAACACCGGTTGTGCACCTCTATTTTATTTCAATGTCCACGACTCTGGTGCATAGGTCATTTATATCTCTTTCCATGGATGGATTTGTCACCCGCCTACCCCTTTCGCTTGACATCTCCCTATCCTCTGGTGGATTGGGTGTTTTTCTATCTCTTCTTCTCAGCGGCATGGCTGAGATTGTTTCTCGCTTTCCCTGTCTGAAGTATACAAACAGAGTCAATCTCTGACCAACTGATGTAGACCTATCATCCCTCAGGCTGAGATCCACTCACAGGATCTCTCTTTAACCCCTTTGAGCCGGATCGACTCTTTCGGATTCCCTGCTGGAAGTTATTTTCAAATTGATCCACAGGTCCTTCGGGAAGCTCCCCTATGCGAATAGCACTAGGCGTGAGCTCCTTTCTCCCCAAGCGACCACAGCGCTATGACCAAGGCCCAATTCCAAAGGTGCTTATTGCAATTCACAACTCACGAGTTCGTGAGTCGTGACTCCTGACTCTTCCCTTCCAATCTCACGATACCCGAAATGCCAATACGGGTATGGCTCTTCTTCTATCGGCACCTTCCTTGCGCGACCGCCAGCTAGGCTTAACGCTAGCTCCTCTCGCTACTCGCCACTTCACAAGTTGTGGCATCCAATCTTGGCACCTTCCTTTCATGAAACCCCGAGAAGTGATGTTGACTTTTCTCCTCGCATTATCGCTACTCGCGACTTCGTGAGTCAAAGGGTTGAACTCTCGTTCCCTTATCTCACGAATCCCCGAGACGCGGGAGGTCAACGGGTGTTGACTCCTTTCACTAGGTAACACGTGTCTGCCTATCTGACACACGGACCCACCTTGTGGTTCTACCACATGTCCCTTGTGCCCAGCTTCGGCACTTCACGACTTCGCTTCCCAAAGCGCTACCTCCTTTGTATCCCGACACCCGAAGTGTCGAGATCCCGAACTCCTCGCTACTCCTTATCACAACTCGCAACTTCGGGACTTTCGAGACAAAAGTCTCGACTTCCTATCCACTGATATGATGAAATGCCGAAATTCCGACATGTCGTCAACGTGGGTCCCACAACGGAACTTCCCGCCTTTTTGAATTTTCAGACTTCGTGACTTCGCAAACCCTGATGCTAGGATTTCGACTCTTCAACCCATGAAACCCCGAAATGAGATTACGTGAGTGATATGATGACCCCTATTGGCTCAGATCCTACGGTTGTTCCAGCTCCTCACAATTTCGCCACTCGCGACTTGGAGCACCCAATCTTTGGGCTCTCACCTTGTGAACCTCCGAGTTCATGAGATCCCTTGATCTCTGCCACCTATCCTCCTCTGATGGATGACTACGATTCTCTCGTGACTTTTCCACTCGCGAAGTTGAAGGACTTCTCTTTGTGACCTTCGATATCCGAATCCCTGATACGGGTGATCTCGCGACACGTGTCCTCCTTCTAATAGACGGCTTAGATTCTTTCGCGATTTCGTGACTTCGCCTTTTGCAACCTCGCAAATCTTGATGCAAAGGTTTTAAACTGTAACTCCCCTGCTCCTCTGCATGATCTGACGGCTCTCAAAGCTTCGCGAATTCTCCACGGATAATTCTGACTGTCAAATTCCTCCTTAACAATTCCTGCAAAATGAACAAAGCGTTCCTTCATGAAACTTATCCACCTGCAAAACAACTTCACTACACCTTCTTACAACACTTCAAGGCACTATCCCTCTTGAGCTTCTCTTCGACAACTTCGAAGACTCTATCCCTTCTGAGATTTCTCCACAACTTGAGTCTTCAAGAAGACTCCTGCACGCACTCCCTGTGGCAATTCTTCAAATACTTCCAAGTATTTGAACCTCTTCAACTCTGCGCACTCCCTGCGACAGCAGTCTTTCAACAGTTTTCTTAGGCTACAACCTCTGAGACTCTACTCGGCCTGCGCACACCTTGCATGGCTCCTGTACTTAACTTGCACTTCTGCGAGAATGAGAACAATGTTATCCCTCCTGAGCTGGCAGAGACAAACTCTGACTTCTGTCAACGCACACCTTGCGGACAATTTCACTGTACTCCTTGCAGGAAGACTCTTGCTCAGGCAAAGAAACAATTGAAACTCATTCTTTACTCTCTCAGACTTCAAATGCTTAACACGAAATCATACATACATGGCATAAAATCAAATGTATATCAGAAAGAGTAAAACAATCATGAGCATAACATTCAATCATGCATACACAGAAAGTATTTGAACACCATGAGTCTGGATCAAAGCTTCATATATTAATCTCAGAACTTTTGTACATGGGTTCTTCTACACAGCTTCTTGCTTCTTCTTCCTCTTCTCTATGCTCTATTGATCATGCTAATATTACAATGATACAAGTGAGGGTGTCTATATCCGTTTTCCCTCCGGCTCCTAAAACTGTCTAATCTAAGAATTTAAAGCTACCTATTTACATTTACTAGCATAAATGCCTCTTAATCCTTCAGACGAGAGTAGGACGCTCAAGGTCTGATTACAATCTACAAGTACGCCCTTTCTTAATTGTTTCATTTATGTTTGGCGTATCAAACTTCAAAACATTTCAATCAATTAATCATGTGCCCCATGCTCGCTTGTTGTTGGTGATGCTCCTGCATCAAAAAGATATGTAGTTGAAGAGAAGCTTTGTACAATGTGATGTTTTTTCTTATCCATTTCTCATGTTTCTCGATTTTAGGTAGTATGGTATTAATTATCATTATGTTCTTAGCAAGAGAGTAAATGACTCTTGATAGCTAATTCCCTTATCTTAGGAAGAGATATTATACCTTTATTGTTGGCGAAAACACAACCCTCCAAATTCCTAGAAACTTGTGCTTGAGGAAAGAATTTATCCCTGGGTCCAAAAGAAGGAAGGTGGAAATCCTCTACTATATTTTTTTTGTTACCATATCATAACAAAACTCTTGACCTCCCAAGAAATTCATTGAAGAGATCAATGGGATATGTTCTTCCATTGTTTGAGGTTAGTTTCCATTTATTTTGAAACCAACGTAGGAATACTGGGAATTTCAGGGGGAATTTCACCAAGTGCAACCTAACAATCATTCACCACATCGAAATGTGGATTATCTTGCTAATACTCAGATAGTTCCCATAATTGGACATATTTTTTTACTTCTTCTATGTCAAGCCCCAAGGTCTATAAATTTCAATCTGTGTTGTAGAATTCCCTTTGTACCAGGTTCAATTCACTTTACACTTTGAAGACATATTTAATGAATTAACGATTTTGATAGCTAGTTTATAATTTTCCATTGGTCTTTCTTCTCCTACAACTATCTATTCTTCTTCGCACTCATATTTCTCTTCTATATCTCCACTATATTCCACACTAAGTAGTAGTATATCCTTARGATATTCTAATATGACAATCACTTGTGATTGATCTACAATAGATCTTTACTACGGGATTTTCTTCCTTTTCCTGCATCTCTTGGAGGATAAATCGAATTTCCTATAAAACATCATCACAACCAAAAGAACATATAGGATTAACTTATAATATTAAATTAAATCAAATTAAAAACTAGAAAATTTTCTTCGAACCAATTGAATTATACATGTTTGCAGGTTTTACATAATATTGACCTTAATTTGAGTTCCATGTTGAATTCTCCGGGATGAATTATTTGATTTTGATCACAAATTCCTTTAAACTTGGGGAAATAATCTTACATACAAAGTCATATTCATTCCTTGAAATGTTCGAACTGAAACATTTAGAGGTTTTATACCTTCAGCATTAGGTTAATAGGAATAAATGTTAAATCATGATAATTACCCATCAAAAAAATTTATGGCATGTGTAATTACAACTCATATTTGATTAATCAATTTATAATTCAAATTTGAAAGGCGATGATTACCCATCAAACCAAAATTTATGGCATGTGTAATTACAACTCATACTTCATGAGTCAATTTATAATTCAAATTCGAAAGGCGATGGTTTAATCATATGGTGTCAATGAATCACAATTGAATGCATACAAAAAAGGTACAAATCACCGCATGCTTCATGTATTCCAATTTGACTTCATTAATTTTTCAACGGGAATAGTTTGAAATGGTGGGAGAATCAATCTATTAATTGGAGCCAATGAAGAAAAGTAGGACCCTTTAACATTGTTATAACAAAATGTGGGATTGAGTTGAATATTCGTCCTAATTAAGAAATCAAGGTGTGAGTTCACTTGGTGTGGACCCAATTTTGAAGTCAAAACCAATTTCAGAATTAGGACTAGACAAGTGAACTTTAAAAGTAAGCACTGAACAAATTTTGAAAGTGGTTAATGAAGAGAAGCAAAATTGAATAAGGACAAGAGTCCATATAGTATGGATG
>JASDQU010305918.1:1806-19565 GCA_032191745.1 Picea mariana | reverse complement strand
TTAACCTATTTCTAAGTTACTTAACCTATTTCTAGGTCACTTAACCTATTTTCCTCATTTTCAGGGTTAACCACTTTCCATAATTATAAATTTCTCCATTAATTTATCATTTAAATATTCTTCCTTGACTTTGTCACTTTTCTTTAGAATTTAAATAATAATTTCTTCTTTTCAAGATTCTTTGACTTCTTTGACCTTTTGGGGCTTCAAGCCTACATATGAGGGTCGTCCAACTTCGTAAGACCATAACTCTCAAACCATGAGAAGTTATGTGACATTCCACATACCACTGGAAATGGAATGACAATAACTATCCATATAGGATAGTTCTACTAACAAATTCATTGATCTTCATCTCATTATTCCACATATAAGCATAACCATACTTCAAGGATAACTCAACCGCAAAGAGTCTTCCTGTGAGGGCTTTGACCATAAGGGGACCACTTTGGAGTTCATCCATTTGTACACCTTATCAATCATGATAAGACAATAAAGATTCATCTTTACATCAATCCTACAATGCATCATATACCAATGAAACCACATCAATCCATCTTCATCTATGCATCATGTATCAATGAAAACTATGATAAGATATGTATACATCAAACCTTTGGCCTTTGAAATAATTCAATCAACCTTTGACATCAATCAACTACTTGAAATCAATAAATCAATCAATCAATCATTCTTTGGCATCAATCAATCACTTGACATCAATCCTTTGACATCAATTAATTAAACTTTGGCAACAATGACAACATGATCCAACATAGTACCCAAGGAAAAAATTTGTTATAAGGATTCATGTAATAGTACCTATAGTTTATGTAAAACCTAATTAGGAGGAACATCCCTGATCCTAAACAATTCCCTCCTTCCATTTTGTGGAAATTATTTTTTAATTGGACCTCGTGCAGAGTGACTTGTGAATGGGGCCAACGTTGATTTTTTTCAGTTTGTTCTTGTATGCACTGAAATTTGGCATGGTTATAGTAGATGCATGCATTGATGGTATGGGAGGGTTTTGAGACTCAAACATGAATCACACAAATAATTTGACAATAAAACAACAAAATTAGAACTTAACTGTGAAGGAGAGGAACTTATCCATTTTTTCCTTACTATGCTTGAGGACATGGTTCTAAGTGGAGGCCATTTATTGTTGTGAGCTACACATGCAACAACTTATGGATCCTAATTTTAACGTACCATTTTATTGGTAGGCCCTCAATATCCTCCCGATTCTATCTCTATAAAGAGCCTATAAGTGACCTTCAACAAAGGAAAAAATGAGTTCCTTTGTTTGACATGTTGTTTACTCCATTGTCTTCCTTTCCCCCAAAAAAATTCTAATGAATAACTTTCCCATGCATCTTATGGCCATATATATGAGTTAAATTCCCATTTTGAAATAGGCCACTTACATCATAGAACATTGGCCAGTCATGCCAAAGGCTCCGATCAATAGGTTATTTTTGTCATGCTTTCCTGGGGTACATGTAACATTGTTAAGGATATTTGGTCACGATGAGACACGTGAATTGCAATTACAAGGATGATTATACACCCAACTTAAGATATTGAGCACAACAAGAATGGTCCTTGGGGCCTAAGCCATGAATTGACGATGAAGAAATAAGGATTTAGTCCCTAATACATGATTCATGGGCCCTAATTGTGGATATACATGGCCTATTTTTGGAGTTAAAAGGATTGATTATATCTTTAGTGCCTAAAAAGGATCCATATTTCCTAATTAAGTACATTTGTGGCCTAATTATGGATCTACAACACCTGATTATGTATATATAGAGCATAATTAGGGAATTAAAGGGCCTTGTTTATTTTCCTCCTAGTTTTCTTTGGGATTATTTCTTCTTATACTTCATCCTCCTATTATTGCTGGTGTTCCTTTTTCCAATTCAAAACTACATAGGGTTGAGATAAAACGCTATATGGGAGTGAATCATTTTTTGCATGCAAGGCCATAGGGGGTACAAGGGTTGATTCACGATTCTGCGTTTCTGTAGGAATCAAAAGAGGTTCAATTAAGGGAGGAACAAAAGATTGATGAGTAAGGAAGGGAGGAGGAAACAATAAATCTACTAGTTTAAGTGACTTAGAGATCAAGGCATTGGCATCTAAGTCCAACTAGGATAGAATGTAATGCTTCTTTTTATGCATTTTTTTTCGATCATAGGTTTTCCCCATCTAATTGTTTTCCCTATATATGAAGGTATACACACCCTACCCCCCTTTGTATTTCAACTTATGACCTCCAAGTAGTATACACATATTCAAGGGTTAGGCATGTCAAGGTTCATAGGGATCAGTGCGTACACAATGTCTAGGACCATAATTATTAGTGGTCATAGGATATTAGTGGTTTAATGGTTAGTGGCCATAGTGCCTTAGGGGTTAGCATGATTTTTTGGGTCATAATGTGTTAGGGGGTGATTGGGTTAGGGGAGACCATTTAATTCAAGTTTCATGGAGATTGGAGGGTATACTATGTCTAAGGAGGGTTATAGTGATCGATATTTTATATCATGCCATGATACTTTAATGCCAAAGATATTGTTGACCATAAATGACATATTAATTAACCTCATATTTTTCTAAATGCATCATAATAATAATTTGAAATAAATAAAAAAGGTGAATTAAGAGATCAAGGGTTATAGGGGTTAAGAGTCATAGTGTATTAGAAGGGTCAATCTATTATGATGTTACTATGTTCAGAGCCATAATGTATTCATCTTTTAGTGTGTTTGAGGTCACACTATGTTCACTGGGGGCAATTGTTTTAGGATTCATAGGGATCAGAGGGTATGCCATGTTCAAGTTGATAGTGACTGGGGGTTATAGAGTAGTTCATGGAATCCCTTCTTCCCCTTATCACCAAGGATGTATCCATGACTATGCCCAGAAATGAGGATGAAGCCATCCAAAAGGAACAATTGTACAGTATTATTTATTCCCAATTGGTGTATTTCTATATTATCCTTCCTAATGCCCCTCGCTCTCAGTCAGGTGACAAGGATGTATCCATGACTATATCTTGAGGGCTATGAGTTAGGGATTATATATTATATAATATTAATATATATATATATATATATATATTATAATTTATAATTTATAAATTATATTATATATAAATAATAATAAAATAAAAAATAAAACAAAAACAAAACAACATACAAAAAAAAGCAAACCAAAATCGCACTCACCACTACACTCACGCGCAAATTTGGAGCTCGCACTCACCACTACACAGGAGCACGTAGATTGGAGAGGAGAGGAGCACGCACAAATTTGAGAGGCTAGGGAACACTGATTGGAGAGGAAGATTGGAGAGGAGCATGCACGCATATTGGAGAGGCTAGGGCACACAGATTTGCACCATAGGAGGGCACATGTGCACGGGAGGAGGGAACATGGATTTGCACGGGAGGAGGGCACACGGTTTCTCACCAGAGGAGGGAACATGACCGGAGGAAATGGTTTGACTTCTTTCTCCTATATCTTGAGTGTGTATGCTAATTGTTTGATGAAATGATTGATAGAATTCTTGATGAAATGCTTGATAGAATGCTCGATGAAATGCTAAGTCATCCTTTTAAAATGCACATAGATGGTTTAAAAAAAACTAAAGTCTTCCCAAACCATCGCACTATCATGTGATGTGGAGACAACATACATGAAGACAATATAGGAAGGTGGAAGACGATGTGTTAAATTTGTGTGAGTAGGTTTGGGGTGTGGATGTGGACAACATTTTGAGGTTTTATACAAGCATGGGATTTTTCATGAAGAAAGTTAGACTAGTTTGAAAGACCAATGTATTCTTATATTTGGGTCTTTGGTTTCCTTGCAAACCCACCAATAGAATCCAATTTAATGTGAAAAAAGGTTTTGAAAAGAGAAGTGTCCATACAAGTCTAAGAAATGAACCACTCCTTATGTAAAAAACATTGTTTCAAAATTGATTCAAGAAGGATGAGTTATTCTCCTTAGAATATCAAACATATAGATCAGACCCAACCTTTATCATTCTGCAAGTGGATGATGTCTTGGAAAGACTAACTCAATTTTATGAAGACAAAGAATTGTTTAGAATGGACACCTTACCTGGAATAGGAGTATAGGCACATCCAAAGAGTGGATACCAAGGCCATTGATCATGGAACAATAATATAAGAGATGTCATGGGATGATTTGATTCCTTAGATGTATCATATGCAAACCTCGTAGGGTACATTTATTTGGAGACATAAGACAAAGGATAAGAAAGGACATTGCCTCAATGGGTTCTTTTGTTATAAGGACTATGAGGTCATAGAGATAGACAATATGGACCAAGAAATGGTGAGTGTTTATAATGATGTGAAACAATATATAGAAGAATAAAACAAGAAAACAAAGGAGAATGAAGACATGATTTCTAAATGGGAAATGGACACAAAATATGTATGGGATTTATGGAAATGAAGCCTTCATAGATGAGGCATGAGAAATAAGTTAGGTAAATTGAGAAGGAGATGGTGTAAAGGAATGAAAAAAGACAAGCATGAGTTGTGGGTCAGAAAACAAAAGGACATGAAAGTTTGTCCAATCCTAGACAAAGTCAAGGAAATGGGAATGAGGACCCCCATAAGTGAAATAATATTAACATAAATACCAAAGGAAAATGAGATAAAATGAAGAGAGTGAATGAAGGAGAAAAAGGACTATTGGCCCTTGGTTATAAAACGAAGTGAAGATCGAGGGAGAAAAGGTCAAATGAAAACTGTGCGGGAGACATAATGACCGTCACTGGGTCGAAGTAAGAAAAAGAGTAGAAAAGCTAGAGTGAAGTATGGGGAAGCAAGCTGTTGGAGGAGGAGATAGAGGATGACAGATCAAAAAGGAATATGGATCGATGACAACTTACAAAGTAAAGAAGGCCATCATTGGATGCTTTGGAGCACCACATGAGAAGGAAGGAAAGACAGGCTGGCGAAGCCCTGAAAAGGCGGGTCAAGTTGACCTAGGGTTTTGGTATCTAGGGTTTTGGAACCTAGGTTTCAACCTAAGGCTGTTGGTGAGGGATTGTAATGTATAAATAAAGGTCAAGAGGACCTGGGTGGAGTTAGTAAGTTGGTAGTTGTTAGTACTAGAGTTGGGCATTGATATTGATTGTTGTTGGTTGAGAGGTTATTGTACTGTGAGAGAAGGGAGGGCTGAGAGTGACAGCCTTCTGGTATTATAATATCTTCAGCTGGGTGCGAAGATCAGGTCCTGCAGCTAGGTGCGCAAGAAGGAGGGAGACAAAGAGAAGAAGAGAGAAGATCTACTGACTAAGAGTGAAAATCATAACTGTAAGCTTTATCTTAATATATCATAAGCACATTTCTGTGGATGTAGCCCTAGAGAGAGGGTGAACCATGTATTTTTTGTGTCATATGTGTGATTGATTCTTGGATCTCTTTCATTATTATACTGTTATTTTAATTATTATGTTAGATCAGATTTATAGCTGCGCAGAATAGATCTAGTTGATAAGAGATATATGAATGTTACCTTGTTGTTGTATCAAGTTCCACTTGATATTCCCCTGGTTGTAGACATCTTTGTCCCACAACCCCCCTCTTAGCTTCTTCGGGTGAGACTACGTCTGCTTCGCAGGTGCTGTCGAAAGAGCCAGTAACTAGAGCTTGTTGGTGTGCTCTTGGAGTGAACCCTGGATCTGCCCCTATGCCAATAAATGGTTCCATTGCCAGGACAGGGATCTATGTAAGGGAATGTCAAGGTGGTTCCCATCGAAGACAGAGATTCAAAAGTGGATAGAGGATCAAGAGAGGGACTTCGTTGAAGCCCAGAACAAGAACCCTAAACTGAGTACTGAAGATTGGCTACAAAGATACATCTTTACCGACATTCATGAGATCTTCTTTAGGGGAATCCACCAGGAGTTGTTTGAGTGGTTGTCTATGCTAGATGAGACCTAGTTCAAGATTAGATCTAGACCTCCTATGGTTTGGATGTCGGAGTTGATTAAGAAGGTCAAGAGATTCGATAACATTGTATCAAGGGCTATAGATCACTGGTTCTATAGTACCATTGGAGGGTATATCACTGAATTTGTTGTTGATAGGGTAGAATCATATAGCCAGGCTGAGAGATACTACTTCAAAGGACCTAGAGGGAAATTTTTACAGTTTCTAAAGCTAAGAATCAAGATGTTGTTGCATGAAAAAAACATCTTAAAGATACAGTAGATTGGTTGGATCCAAAAAGGCTAATGTTTAGAAATTTAGATAGCGATAGGGACACAGAAGATGGATATATGTGAAGTGGAAGAATATTCAGAGGGGTTCACCTTGAGAGTCTTCTTAAGAAAAACTACAGAGAAGAGGGTTTCTATAGTGGAGAAGAGGTGGATCTGATAGACGAAGAACATTCAAAACCCACCAGAGCAGAGGAAGAGGAAGCTGAAGAACTTCATCAGAATGTGCCAACAACATTAGGAACCACGCAGACCACTGAAGTAAGTAATATCAATCCCTCTGTTATTTTTGAAATGCTAAGTAATCAGAATATTCTGAACCACCATAGTTTTCAGAGTACTATTACTAGTAGTTCATCATCTACTCAGACAGGAAGCCTAGGAAGCTCTATGGTAGATCAGATGAGGCTCCCTATCTTCAGGGGAGATGGATTTGAGGATCCTGATCAACACTAGTTACTGTGTGAGTTCGTGTGGAATATTAAAAGTATCACCGATGAAGCCATCAAGAGAACCCAGTTTAGCACTACGCTAAGGGATCGTGCGCTGAGATGGTACATGAAACTTGTCCAAGGACTTGTGCAGCCTAAGCCACTGAACGAGATCAAGAATGCACTGATTGCAAAGTTTAAGGAACCTAAGTTGAAGTCACAATTTATTATAGAGCTAAACGAGATCAAACAAAAGGTAGCAGAACTTGTTTGGGAGTTTGACCAAAGATTCAAGACCCTAACAGGTCGATTAACTTTTCACATCCCTGATGAAAAGAACAAAGAATGGTTCATCATGGCATTGTTACCACACATCAGAATCCCTATGATGCAATAGAAGATTGCATCACAGGAAAAATCTTTGAAGATCGCCATGAAGCTTGAATCATCACCTATGGGAGAATCTAGCTCAGGCATGAGCCAGATCTTGAGCTAGCTGACTAGTTTGTCTCTACAGGTCGAGGATATGAAGAAGGACAAGGGGAAGGACAAAAGAGAAGATATCTAGTGTGTAATATGTAGATCCAAAGGTCATGATAAGGAACATTTTCCCCTATTTCATGAGTATTTGGCCTCAGGAGTGTCGAGCCCCTTGAAGCAAGTTAACTTGCCCTGGTGCGATGTATGCAGAAATAGGCATCACCCAGGTGAGTGCTATTACATGCATAAGTATGTTCAGACATCCAAAAAATTGTATTGCACATTTTGTGAATCAGTGGGGCACAATGATAGAGATTGTAGAGCTTACAATCTCATGCATGAGAGGTCGAGGGACATATACAAGATTCAATTCGAAGTACATCACGAAGGAAACACTTTGCAATACAACTCTCCAGTGAGAGGAAACTTCAATCCTTGTGGTGGATACAGAGGACGAGGAGGCGGAGGAGGTATGGGTCGAGGCTGAGGACAAACAATCTGTTACAACTGTGTGTAGCTAGGACACTTGGCAAGGGATTGTCAAAATCCTTGCACAACCTGCAGTTATTGCAATTCCTTCGAGCATGTCATTGAGGACTGCCCCTTGTTGCTAGATAAGCTTCAGGAAATATGAGGAACTCATCAAAACCTACAAGTGCAACTGATATATGATGAACCTCACAGAGCAGAACCTAGAGTCGTTATTATCACTTGTGGAGGTGCTGCTATAGAAGAAAATAGAGAAGCCCAAGGAAAGATTGAATATGACCACGGAGTCGGGAAAGCTATAGAAAAGACCCTAATGTTTGATGCTAAGAAAGAAAGAAAAATATTTGAGGAGGCTAAAAAATAATTCAAAGGAGATCAAGGGTCTTCATCAAAGAAACAACCAGAAATCAAAGAATATGGCATGCCTCAGGCGTTTGATCTGTCTACATCGCCAACAGATGGGAAAGAGGTAAGCAAACTCATGGAATTTCTGTGCACTTGTGTTAAGTTGATTCAAGATAAAAGTGTTGTACAAAAATTACAAGATTTAATCAAACAGTATGAGATAGGAACGATAGACCCCTTACTAAATAGGTCAGTACACCATATTGGCAAGAAGAGAAGAACAAATAAGGAATTACACCTAAATTCTCAAATAGGAGAATATGATATAGACTATGTTGTCCTCGACGTAGGGTCAGAGATCAATGTCATGATGAATAAAACTTGGGCACTAATGGGAAAACCAAAGTTGATCTATTCCCCTATCACGCTTAGAATGGATAGTCAACAAGTTGTCATCCCATTTGGATGATTGGAGCATGTCCCTATGGACATCGATGAAGTTAGGACCTTTGCAGATTTTGAGGTAATTGAAATTGTTGATGATAGCTGCCCTTACCCTGCATTGCTAGGAATTGATTGGGCCTTCGCCAATTATATTGTTGTTGATTTAAAGAAAAGACTCATAACATTTGAAAGAGATGGCATTAGGGTCATTTTACCCTTAGACCTAGATGAGGGTCCACGACATACAGATCTCAACAGAGAAGAAGACCACACATATGAGCTGGAAAACATATATAAGCTAACAGCCAGACNATTATATCAACCCTACTACCGATGGAAATCTAAGCTGGCGAAGTGACAATGCATTTTCATCAGATTCATAAGAAGCATTGGAGAACTGGCAGAACCATATGTATGAAGTATCCACAAGGATATGTGCTCAACTGACCAGAGAAGTTCACTGGATTGGTACCACAATGAGTAATTTGCCTACCTTTGATGGTCTAAACCCTTTAGAAGCCTTCCTCTCAGAGTTTGAAACAAGTGTACCATTACAACAAAGGATTTTGGCTATGGATGAGGCTCTAAAATCTACACCAGCAATATGGTGGGGGATGCACAAAGGAAACATCACAGATTGGACACAATGTCGAACATTGATGACAACGCGGTTCTCCACACAAGTAGGAAGCTGCGAAGTGAGGTACACAGGTCGAAGTTTCCCAAAGGACCATGTGCGAAGCTACGAAGAAGCCTAGAGTGACATTCCTCGAGAACAATGGGTGCACATATTCATTACCACATTGGACACGATCTTTATCAATTGGTAGCTTCAAGCAGAGCTGCACCTCGTCACTTCATATTGGGAAGGTATGATCCAGAATTTTGTAACCACCTTTTTGTTTGAAAGTGAATTTCCTTCAGTCGATCAAGCACTACAGATTGTGAGGCAGGAAGTATTTAAGGAGGCATCTAGCCTCCCTTTGGAGAAAGAAGAGGACGAATGTACTGTGCCGTTCCATAAACTACAAGGATGTTACAACATTAATGCCGACGCAGATGATGATCTGAGGAAGGTAAACATCGTTGATACAGAAGGCCACATAGATGTGAAAGGACCAGGAGTTGAGTTTCCATTCATTGGACAATCGATCAAGATAAAGAAAGTCAATATTGGGACAGAGGAGACACCAAATCTTGCCAATGTCAAAGATTATTGGGATGCTGCTACCATTGACAAGATTATAGAGTTATTGCACAAATATGAAGGGAATCAAAGGACCTATGGGTGAGATGAGAATACCTTTGAAACTAGATGTGAAGGCAGTCAAGCAAAGACCCTACATATTGAACCCAAAATACAAGGAAAAAGTGAAGATTGAGCTCGACAGAATGTTAGAAGAAGGGATTATTGAACCTATCGAAGAGTCAGAATGGATCAGCCCTATGGTGGTGCAAGAAAAGAAGATAGGTGAGATCAGGATCTACGTAGATCTCAGGAAGCTGAATGATGTTTATTTGCATGATCCTTTACCTACACCATTCACAAACGAAGTGTTGGATAACATGGGAGGCCAGGAAGTATATTCTTTTACAGATGGATTTTCAAGATACCATCAAATCCGCATCACCAAGGAGGACCACCACAAGACCACATTTTCCACAGAATGGGGATCCTACCAATACACAGTGATACCATTTGGAATAAATAATGCCCCATCCATATTCTCCAGGGTGGTGGTCGAAGCGTTCAAAGAATTTTTGCATAAATTTTTAGAAGCCTATTTTGATGATTGGACTGTTTTTGGTTTGCTAAAAAATCATATTGAATGTCTAAGACTAATGTTGGACAAATTCAGGCAGTGTCAAATTGATTTAAATTTTAAGAAGTCCATCTTCTTCTCACCATTTGGAGTATTATTAGGACACATTGTATGCAAGTAGGGATTGTTGGTTGATCCATCAAAAATTGCAATTATAGTAGAATTACTGCCTCCTACTTCAGTCAAACAACTGCGCACTGTGCTAGGACACACTGGCTATTACAAGAAATTTATCAAAGGATATGCTCAGATTACTGCACCAATGGAGAAGTTATTAAATAAATACTGTCAGTTTGGTTGGACAGACAAATTCCAGCAGAGCTTCAACACACTGAAATAGAAGATGGTTACAGCTCCCATTCCGGTTTTCCCAGATTAGAGAAAAGAATTCCATGTGCATGTCAATGCGTATTCTATTGCATTATGAGCAATACTAGCACAACTTGGAGAAGGGGACATCGACCATCCATTAGCATTTTCCAGCATAAATCTATCTGCATCTAAAATCAATTACACTACTACAAAGAGAGAAGGACTAGCCATGGTGTACGTGCTGCAAAAATTCCGCCACTACTTATTGGGAGGACACTTTAAATTTTTTACCGATCACTCCGTGCTAAAGTACCTAGTCAACAAGCCAGTGTTGGGGGGGAGAATATGAAAATGGCTTCTCTTGTTTTAAGAATATGATTTTGAGATCATAGTTAAGCCGTGAAGAATGAACAAGGGACCCGACCACCTGTAGAGGATGGAACATGGCGAAGAACCCACCAGTCTAGAAGATACACTATCAGATGCACAGCTACTCACAATTAGGAAGATGGATGACCACTTTGTAGACATAGTCTGATTCCTGTCAACATGAATGGCTCCAAGTGAGTATACAATTCCTCACAAGAAACAACTAGTGGTGCACGCTGCAGACTTTTCACTAATAGTTGGTCAGCTACATAAGATGGGACTTGATGAGATACTAAAAAGATGTGTGATGGAGGCAGAGCGCCCGCTGATCCTTGCAGAATCTCATGAAGGAATCACAGGAGGACATTACGCAGGGAAAGAAACTGCGCAAAAGTTTCTACAAGCTAGCCTTTGGTGGCCTATGTTACACAAATATGCTAAAGAGTATGCCAGAGCATGTGATGTATGCCAGAGAGTTGGAAAACCATCCCAAAGATATGAGATGCCATTAGCACCACAGATGACCCTACAAGCATTTGAAAAGTGGTCCATTGACTTCGTGGGACCTATAAACCAACCAGGAAAGCGCATAGGTGCAAGGTACATTATCACTGTGACATAATAGCTGACTAGATGGGTCGAAGCAAGGGCAGTCAAAGACTGTAGTGCAACTACAACTGCATGTTTTATATTTGATGACATAATAACCAAGTTTGGATGCCCTAAGGCCCTTATGAGTGATCAAGGTACACATTTCATCAATAAGATAGTTGAAGCCCTGACTAAAGAATTTGTAGTTCACCATCAGAAGAGTACACCTTACCGTCCACAAGCAAATGGAACAGTTGAAGCATTCAACAAAATATTGGAGAAAGCATTGACAAAGACTTGCAGTGTGAACAGGGATGACTAAGATTTAAGAGTACCAGCCGTACTCTAGGCTTATAGAACCACTTGCAAGAAATTAACAATGCAGACCCCTTTCAAGTTGGTTTATGGTCTCGAAGTTGTTGTCCCGATGGAGTACTTGGTACCAATATTAATAATTGTTGCATTTACAGTCGTGGATTATATTGGCATTGTTCGTGAGAGGATTTCCCAATTGGTTGAACTAGAAGAAGTCATATTTATTGCAAGATTCCATCAAGAAGTTCAGAAGGGAAGAGAAAAGGCCTGTCATGATAGGCACATAAAGAAGAAGACATTTAAGCAAGGTGATTTAGTATTGGTGTATGACAATAAATTTATAAGACATCCAGGGAAGTTCAGAACACATTGGCTTGGACCATATGAGATCTCCTATGTCACAGAAGGAGGAGCTACGTAGCTGAAGACACTGAAGGGAGAATGTAAAGAAGGATTAGTGAATGGGAGTCAGTTGAAGTTGTATTATGACAACTAGATACCTCGTAGATCTCAGTAAAAGCAAGGAAGAAAAGGGTCTAGGTACCAGGTGCAGTTGAAACTGGGTACCAAAAATAGAAAAGACAGTCTACACAAGGATGGGAAGGAGGCATAAAGCAAAAAACAAAGGTTGCACTACGCAGTCCAAAGTCGAAGTAAAATGGAAGGATCAGATCCGAAGTGCCTCAGGACGAGTCATTGGTGAGTGTTGGGGGCCTGTTGGCCCTTGGTTATGAAAGGAAGAAAAGATCAAGGAAGAAAAGGTCAAACACGAACTGTGTGGGAGACACAGTGACTGTCACTGGGTCGAAGTAAGAAAAAGAGCAGAAAAGTCGTAGCGAAGTATGGGGAAGCAAGCTATTGGAGGAGGATATTGAGGATGGCATATCAACAAGGAATATGGATTGAGGACAACTCAGAAAGAAAACAAATCCATCATTGGATATTTTGGAGAACTGCACGAGAAGGAAGGAAAGATAGGTTAGCAAAGCCCTGAAAAGGCAGGTCAAGTTGACCTAGGGTTTTGGTATCTAGGGTTTTGGCACCTAGGTTTCAACCTAAGGTTTTCGGTGAGGGATTGTAATGAATAAATAAAGGTCATGAGGACTTGGGTGGAGTTAGTAAGTTGGTAGTTGTCAGTACTAGAGTTGGGCATTGATATTGATTATTGTTGGTTGCGAGGTTATTATACTGTGAGAGAAGGGAGTGCTAAGAGTGAGAGCCTTCTGGTATTGTAAGATCTTCAGCTGGGTGTGAAGATCAAGTCCTGCAACTAGGTGCGCAGGAAGGAGGGAGACAGAGAGAAGAAGAGAGAAGATCTGTTGACTAAGAGCACAGATCATAACTATAAGTTTTATCTTAATATATCATAAGCACAGTTCTATGGACGTAGCCCTAGAGAGAGGGTGAACCACATATATTTTGTGTCGTATGTGTGATTGATGCTTGGATCTCTGTCATTGTTATACTGTTATTTGCATTATTGTGTTAGATTAGATTTATAGCTGCGAAGAATAGATCTAGTTGATAAGAGATATATGAATATTGCCTTGTTGTTGTATCAAATTCCACTTTATATTCCCCTAGTTGTAGACATCTTTATCCTGCAACCCCCCTCTTACCTTCTTTAGGTGAGACTGCATATGCTTTGCAGGTGTTGCCGAAAGGGCCAGTAGCTAGGGCTTGTTGGTGCGCTCTTGGAGTGAACCCTAGGTCTGCCCCTATGCCAACAAGGACAAAACAATGAAGGCCTCTTGGACTTGTCCTCGTATAAAGAAGCAACTAATAAACAAGACAATGAATGCACAACTCTGATAAACATAACATATGAGAATACCATATGGAAGAACCCCAATATTCTTATGGAGAAGAGAAAGAGAGAAGGGACTACAAGGTAGCATGAATCAATGAAATGATGGAAAATTAAAGATACAAGAAGGTAGGAGAGAATATGAAAGAATATAAAGGTAGGAACCAATGAAAGAAAGAAATATTTGAGAAAAAAATAAATTTAGTAGAAGAGTAGATCAAAAAGTGGGACAAGATGAGAGAGGATGAGAGGCAATCACATGAGAAGACTATAGAAGCAAAGAGGAAAACAATGGAAATAAGGCAAAGAAAGAGGTCACGACAAAGGTGGATCTAAGACAAAAAAAAGGAGTAGGAGGATAAAGTCAAAATTGTAGATGAATATGTTCCTAGTGAATATGATAAGGAAAAATATGCACAGGTAATCATTATATTCCAACATAATAGAAGACATGAAATTAGAGATACTAAGGACATAGAAGAGACCTTGTTGCAACTAGGAATTGTACAAGAAGTGGTAGATTGAACTAGTAAATGCTGTAAATTTATAAGTAAAAGAGCTCAAAAACCATTGATTGCAATACAACAAGAAAAAGCATGGAACATGAATGTAGAAGATGTTTTACAAACAAAGTTTAAATCACAAAAGGTCCAAGATAAACCAGAAACACTATTGGAATTTTATTAAAGAAATAAAGTCTTGATCATGCAAGTAGTTTTTCCTAGGATAGGGGACAATCCTATATGGCTAATGACATCTTAGGATGATGGCTTCAACGAGATAGAGACTCAAGGAAAAATTTCCTTGCCCTGTCAAAAGGCTCTCATAAGGTCATGACTATACAATGTGGTGGGTATATTTCTTATAAGAAGTTGGTTTTGTAAAAAGGGAAATGCACAATAATATAAATCCACACTAATTATTTCTTGAGGGAGAAACAAGGGGACTATGATACCACAATAAGGGAAGATGAAAGGGGATTTTTGGTTGATTTAGTCTTATCATTGTCCTTGGGGTACTATATTTTCTTGCCTATGTATCCTTACAACGTTCCCATCAATCTTTGACTTTTGGGTTGGTCTAAGTAAAAGTATCATATGTGTCATATACTAAGTGTTATCACTGAAATTTCGTCCGCACATGGCGACAAGAACTCCACATCGTCCAACAGCAATGAAGTCATTCATGGCACTGAATTAATTTCACAGCATTCCAGAAGGGTCAAAAACTATACAAAGTAACCAAAAATTGAAGGGCGCTTTACAGTAGTTTGGTGCATGCGCACATGCACAGAACAGGAATGTACTATGCGCGCAAGCACGCATGACGCGCGGCTGTTAGCGCAAAAACCCGCACACCTGCTAAACGGCGCATTTATTGAATTGGTCGGCCTCCCAACCACTTATGGACCAACTCCCAATCTAATTTGACTCCCAAATCTGAGCTGAATCCGCAGGGTAGGCTGGTCAAAGATCTAATGAAGCCCTAAAGAGCCCCTTTTCACACTTTGAATGGGTTACATAATCACCCAATGATCTGCTATAAAAAGCCATGAAGAAACATCATTTTCTGAAGGAATTTCAGGTATTGTTATGATGCTAAGATTGTTAAGGACTCACTCTTTGACAATAACACATTGGCAACATTTCATAGAGCCATTCACCTCTCCATTGAGTGGATGTGATAGGATTTATTTCACTATCATTCTCATTTTTCTTATTGTAAGGAGAGCAAGTTTGTGAGGGCCTCAAGAGCCTTCCTTTGGGGGAAGAAGGAACTGCAGTTCTCTTCCTTCATTGTGCTTTGATTTCATCAATTGACCAGCTCAAAAACATTGGTGATATTGGTCTTTTTGTGTTTGTTACTTCTTTATCCATATGCTCATAGTTTTAGTTTGTTTTCATTTGATTCTTGCTTATAGTTTGTTTTTTTTCCTCCAACCTTTCCTTCCACAGCTGTCATGCTTTGCAAGACCCAACAGGGCATGTAAGCACCCTCGATTTGCTCACCAAGTGACACCATTCTTCGTCGTTGCCTGACGATTGATGAGGCCGACAGAGTCATAAATGACTGCCACAGCGGCGCATGTGGGGGCCATATTTCGGGTATATCCACGGCTCAAAAGATTATCCAAGCCGGTTACTTCTGGCCTACCTTGTTTCATGATTGCATTCACGCCGTGAAACGTTGTAAGCAATGTCAGCTCTATGCCAACAAAGCCCGAGCTCCCCCCGCTCTTCTTCACCCTATCATTACTGTGGGCCCTTTTTGTAAATGGGGCATTGAATTTATGACTTGTAATCCCCCCTCTAGCAACGGTCACAAATACATTGTTGTCGCTGTTGATACTTCACCAAATGGGCCGAAGCTATGCCCACTTTCAACAACACCGCTGACACTGCAGCGCGTTTTTTCTTTAATCATGTCATATCCCTGTTTGGAGTCCCACTCCAACTTGTTTTCGATCATGGGAAACACTTCGAGAATGAGATCATCGTTGAACTCTCATCTCGGTTAGGATTCTCTCATGAGTTCGCCTCACCATATTAACCTCAGTCAAACGGACAGGTCGAGGCAATGAACAAAGTCCTCAAGACCATGTTACATCGCACGGTTAATAAACATAAAACCAATTGGCATCACATGTTATTTTCCACGCTATGGGCTTATCGAACGACAGTAAAGACCGCTACGGGTTTCACGATATTCCATTTATTCCATGGGTTTGAGGCAACTCTTCCCATCGAGTGCGAAATACCCACCTTACGCACTGCAATTGAGATATTACCCGACACTGCTCCAATGGAGCAGTGCTTGCTGAACTTGGAGTCGCTGGATGAAGATCGCCGATCTTCATTACAGAACAATGAGGAAGCTAAAAAATGATCCAAAGCTACCTTTGATCGCCATGTCAACCTTCGTTCATTCCGAGAAGGGGACCTCGTCTTGGCCTATGATATCGCTCATGATACCTTTGGCCACAACAAATTCGAATCACTTTGGCATGGCCCTTACATCATCCAACACTGCCTCACCAAAGGCGCATACATCTTGGCCTCCCCCGAAGGCCTCTCACTCAAGGAACCCGTCAATGGGTTGTACCTCAAGAAATTTTATGCTTAGAAGTAGTCATTCTACTTTAGGTTACTTTTTCTTGTTTAGTGTTTTTAATCTTTTTTCTCCTACCCTCTCATCTAAACCATCCTTTGTGCTATTGAAAGATGCTTCCTCCACCAGCCCATCACATTGGTTATGCTGACGGCTCCAGCCATTGGACACAAAATCTCACTTTGGCTGCTTGGGCTCTCTATACCCCCTCACATGAAATGTTGCATTCAATCGGCATATATTTGGGGAAAGCAACCAACAACCAAGCCGAATATACTGCTGTCATTGGCCTCCTAGCCGACACCCAGCGTCATCGTATTCATCACCTTAGCATCTTCCTCAACTCTCAACTAGTCGTTCTCCAGCTCAACAATGTATACTGTGTACGCGATCCATGCCTCTTTTGCAAATACCTGCAGGTTAGACTATTATCTCGACATTTTGATTCCATTACATTTACACATATTCCAAGACAATTGAATCAAACAGCAGATGACATAGCTAACATGGTGTTAGATTGGCATATATCACATCAAGCTACACATACATAAACATCTCATAAATCTTGTCACAGCATATAGATAGAATAGACATCATCATCATCAACACAAAACACATGTAGACAACATCATCGCCGCTGTTGGTATACATCATCACAAAACACATGTATACTAATCTGTTGGTATGATGATGATGATGTATACATGTGTTTTTTGTTTTGTGTATACACGAACAATCATCGCCGCTATACAGCGATGAGCCAGAGAGTCAATCGCATTGATCTTCACCACAGTCCCAGACATGAAGTCCTCTCCTCAGCAGTATCAGGCCCCAATCATGGCCAGGGCTGTATCCCTCGGCAGCACAGGCTCTGCCAGAAGAGGCGTTCCCTGAAAGGGGAGCCCAGTCAGAAAATATACGTCCTCCACCACAGTGAAGGGGATTTGCTTCCTCGTGCGAGGAGAGCA
>JASDQU010305917.1:144544-156702 GCA_032191745.1 Picea mariana | reverse complement strand
ACTAGTTTGGAGTTAGAGTTGCATATGATAAAATTGAATCAAGACTCAGCAAACAGTTATCGTTCTCCAACAATTGTTTTTTATTCCATCCTTGGATTAGTAGTGCACTTTAGAACAATGTAACCTACAAGTTATTGCATGTATGAATTATAACATTTATTCAATAGTATCTTGGTTTAATTCGGCTCAAGAAATGATCGTGGTCTGTAACTATGCAACTCGATAGGTTAATGTTAGCACATCTAGTTGGGGTTTTGAATAAATTATATACCATGTTTAAAAATTATACAAACTGTAAGAAACCCATAAAAGTATGGTTGATTATTAAAAGAATTTACGTACAGAGCCTAATGCTCGGTCAATTGGATAACAATATTAATTTAATTCTTCATTGATATCAATCATTGTTATATTTGGTTATTTTTTAAATGAAAAAAATCGTTCGACATAGGTCATGTATGAATACGTATGAGTACGTAGTACATAATAATTTTGTATTAAATGAAATTATATCTTCTTAGGTTGTGTGTGGATGTACAGGCCGTATTGATTTGTATAAATGAAACTGTATAAATAAACGATGTCCCTAAGTGAATATATATGTCGTAATGGCTTTGTATAAATGAACTATTTAGAACAAAATAATAAAACTCTGTAAAAAATAAAGTATAATTATAACACAGTCCATGTATAGATATAGAAGTTTGTGTTGATCATTTCAACAACGATGGAATTTGGAAATATGTATGTTTGTGTATTTGAACACACAACTCAATTATGGAACTAAGTTGACAAATCGAACGTCTATACCATACATACCATACAAGTTGTAATTTGGTCGACTTCACCTATAGGGAAAATTCAAGTACCAAATCCTTCAAAATTTACATAAGAAAGTTCGATCTAAGCAACAGTCGAACTTATAAATTATCATAGCCATTCATCTATTGATAGTTGAGTTTGATTCCAAGGGTGAAGTAATGGTTAACAATAATAAGTCATGTATGTGTCTATATATATATATATATATATAGTTCATTGGATGTATCTTGGGTGGTTGGGAGAAATGATTGTTACCCTCCCCACCCAGGTTCAAATACTTGGAGTCACATGTTGTGCTCTTTAATGGGTGTATAAGATGCTCTTGTTGTTGAGCCTCTGAAAATGCTCGGCCACCCCATGTTCTCTCACGAATTTCGGGGAGGTTTTTCGTGTATGTAGTGAGCAGTGATATCCGATGTCGTGAACCACATATATAATATATAATCTTTCCCTATAAGATTATCCATTATTTCTAAATGGTAATAATTATATTTCAAGAATAATAATTAATCAATAAACAATGGTTATCATAGTTTAGATCTTGAACTGTTGAATTTGATTATGAACTCCAAATTCCAGCCTTGCATCAACTCATTGATTCTTTGATTATCCATTGGTTGACCTCCTTACCAATTCCTTTGGGTACTCTTCTTCCCCAAGGACCCCTGCGTTGCAATGGGGTTGTATGTTAAATGTACCTCACTAGCCAATGATTGAAGAAATAAGTCATCAAGCCTGAGAAGAATCCTCACTTCTAAACAAACTTCAATAGACCAAACTCTCAACAAATAAAGATGAAAGATTATGTTAGCATTACCATATCTGTCTAGCATTAGGGTGCATAAAAGTGTTTCATCTAAGCCCGAGCCCTCTTTTTATAGTTTATGTGACCCATGCCCCTTTTCCAACCTATGAAAAAAAATATATTAAATTATAATTATCTTAATATTCTCCCTCCCATGTGTCACCCATATGCACAAGTGCATATGTAATTACCTATTTAAAATCAAAAAAATAATGAATTTTACTCACCCAACTCCCACTTTTCCTATTTTCACTTGTAGGTCTTCCCTTTATCTTCTCATATGTGGTGCCCCGTTTTACCTAACTATTTTACCAAACCAGACTTATTATTTAAGGGTGTTTTCTTGCAAACGACTCGATTAATAACTTATATGATGGCATTCAGACTCTATTTTATGGGATTGCTTACATTAAAATGTGAAAATGGTTTCATTAAATATATGAGATATTGATGAATAATGTGATAATTTTTAAGATGTTGAGTTACCTGAGATTGATAATAATTATTGCAAATGTTACTTTTTATTGTACAAATTGTAGGTTGGGAAAATCCAGACCCAATCCACAAGATGGAGAGAACTATGGGAATAGCTACCCAATATCACCTTAAGTAAGTACTCCCCTCGCTTTAGTGAAGGAGAAATCCTACACAAGGGGGGTATCCCGGGTGACCCTAAGGGAAATGAGATGGAAAGTGGAGTAATGGAAGATGATGACCATATAGGTCAAGCTAAGAAATGGAATATGGCTTGGAAATGAATCTTTGTGATGTAAAATGGTTGCTAGAGCCTTGAGTACTTGCAGAAGAGAGTTGTACCTTCCCAAGACAAGATAAAATACAAATATACAAGCCCAATATTCAAGTGGAAAAGAAAGTGAAGATTGATGTCCTATATAGTAGTAGTAAACAATGATATAAATCAACAAGTAATTGATAATAAAAGATACTAGATATGTCACTAAAATTCAAGTAAATATGCAAATTATTAAGCTAGCAATGACTAATATAACTCAAGTAAGATAGGATAAGACTTTAGTGATAAAGTAAGGTTGTTAAGTGATGTCATTAAAGAGATATTATGACAGTCTTATGGTTGTAGCAAAATATTGCTACAACAGAAAAATCTACCCCAAGAAATCAGAAAACAACTTTCCCAACAATTAGCCAATTTCAAGTAGATTATCAACGACAACTTGCAAGCAAATTATTATGGTAGAATAATGAGAAAAATAAGGGTTTAAGAGTGTTTTACTGCAACCCTAATTGATGTAGCACAAATTTATTACATTAGAAAGAAATACGTATCCAAAGACGATGCCCTAGAGACTCAAAAAGGTTAATAACACATAGAATTGATTCCACTTTAAACAATTTGAATATCTCATAAAATCACGTTTTCCAATGTAAGTAATTTATCTCCAATGCAATTTTAAAATTAGTTCCTTGTATATATTGGGTAAATGTATTATTGGATGTGAGATTTAGATCCACAATATCTCTAGGGGTGTAGGCCCTTCTACTCCCTAGAGCATGCAAAACCAACTAAGGTAAGACTAGAAGGGTGTAATCCCTTGTAAACCTCCTAAAAACCTTGTAAAAAATGGCTTACAACTAGAAAATAATATGAACCTCAGTGGAGGGTGTATGCCTTTATACTCTTCCAAGGGTTTAAGACAACAATATCAATGAAACTAGAAGAAAATACCAACAAAATGAAGAAATTTCCTCCACAAAATAGCATGAATAAACCCTAGGTTACCAAGCAATATCCATCCAAATAAAGAGATCAAGCCTCCAAGAGATGTGCACCACCTTAGATCCACAATATACCAAGATAAAAAACCAAAGGATAGTTTCACAAGAGAAAGATAGTCCAAATTTCCCAAGTAGGGCACAAATTTCAGCCAACTAGTCTTCTCATGTGAGAGAGTTATTGTTAAAATGAAATGAAATTTATCCTTATTTATAAAAAACTCCTAAAAAGTGTTTGTCCACATAAATTTAGAGTAAACCACAAAGTAAGGAGGCCAACCTCCTTTACTTTTCCCCTTTACAAAATAAATTTAAATTTGTGCATGAAGAAACCCTGAAACATGACGTCAACTCTTTCTAAGGGGATGATTTGGTCACTTTAGAAAGTCATTGAGAACGAGAGAGGATGCCATTGGGCCTCCTAAGGCCCTATCATGTGCTAGTATTATTTACATGGTGCAAGGGATCCTCCTCATCCAAGAGTGCCAAGTGTCCATCAAACATCACCATCACCACCAAAACCCTATCCCTAGGGTGACGTCAACCCCTCCAAGATGATGTTTTAGCCTCCAAAGGAAAATCGTTGAGCGTGTGTTGGACAGGAAGTTTTTGATATAGTTTTGGAGGAAAACCTAAGTATAAAGAAAGGGCATAGAATGAAGAAAGGGTGCAGGAGGAAGAAAGGGCGCAGAAAGAGGAAATCACATAGAAGGAAGGAAGTGCGCAGAAGGGCGTGGAAGGACAGAGACAACACACAGACAGAAGGATAAATCAAGAGAGCAAGAGAAGGAAGAACAAAAGGATGACATTGTGACTTTCCAAAAATAGAAGAATAGTAGAAAAGTTGTATAAATAACGAGAAGTAAAAGAAGGAAAACATCCAGTTAACTAAAGTTGGCCATGCCATGCATTGTAATGTGTTATTTTGAGATAGATAACAATAGGGTTTTAAGCCATAGATTTTGGGTATAAATATATAATGGGATTGGGACATTAGTGTGCATAGAAGGAAATCAATGTTACAAAAATATCATGAATGTAATAGACAGTTAGTAAGAAAGAAGATGAATAAAGAAGGAGTTCAGAGAGGATATTGTGTCTTGTGGTTTTTACTTATCTGTATGCATTTATGAATGATGATATACTTTGTAGAATGGAGTTATTCTATGAATTTATTATGTTGCGATGTTTATGTATGGATGTGATAATCTAGGTAATAATGAAGAACATACTTAATCTAGAGTATAAGGAACAATGAATTTGCACCTCTGCCTCCCTTTCCCTTACTACTGCAAAAACATGGTTCTTGCAGTCCCAATAGATACCTCAGGTGAGACTTTATCTACACAAGCAAGTGATGTTGACACATTTTTTGTATTGAGGGTTTATTGGTCATAGTTTAACCTAACCTTGGGTCTTACAACCTGTGCGTAGACTATTTTATCCCAAAAAATGGTTTTGTTTCCAGAACCGGGAAATTGCAATTAAGAGAATGTTTTGGACGTCGACTAAGAAGGAAATCATAGACTGGTTGGAATGAAAAGAACATAAACTTGTGCGACAAGAGAAAAGGAAACCTTGGATGAGTGACAAGAAATGGATGCAAACGTATGTGTTCATGGACTTGCATGAAACTTTCTTTGGTGAATTCCCAGAAATTCTGACGAAGTGGCTAGAAAGATTGGTTGATAAGATAGGAAGGTTTAGTGTTGAAACGCCAAAGAATTGGACTCCTGAATTGATAAAGAAATTGAATTCAATAAGTAACCCAACTACTTGAGCAATTGATTTCTGGTTAGATGGTGTATTAGGAGGTTATATTATAGAATTTGCAGTAGATTGCATTCAATCATACAAGGTTGCAGAAAGAAATTTTTTCAAAGGGCCACATGGTAGGTTCTTGAAATCATTAAATATGTGGATAAAGATGTTGTTATGTGAAAAAAACATGATGATTATGAAGTTTGACAGCTAAACAGGCTTCATGCACATAGGGGGAGCAGGAGGATGACAAGGGAATCATCTGAGAGAAGGAATAAATGAACAAGGAAGGAAGAGACTGAGGATGAAAGAAGGAAACATACCAAAGGAAGGGTATGATTTTGGATAATTGTGCAATGGAAGAAGGTATAAGAGGAAAAAGATTAGGGATGGGAGAGAAGAGAAGCATAGTGAGATGAAAGAAAGTGAACCTTGCGCACAAATTTGAATCGTGGAGATACCATATGGAGGAGGAAAATAAGAAGAGACTTAGTCCAGTCTGGTAATAGAGGAACCCAGAAGTCCTACTCATACAGGATCTTGTGTTGAATCAACAACCCCTTCTGTATCACCATAGTCAGATATAACAATTGAAGACTTGTCAAAATCTATCAGCATTAGTCAAGGATTACATAGTAGTAGTAGTCAGAATAGTGGGAGTAGTATGCAGAGTCAAAATCAAAGTCCCCAAACATCACCGAGAGGAGGGAATACACAAACCAACGTGGAGGGAATAGACAATACACTTAGACTTCCTGAATTCAAGGGAGCAGGATCAGAGGATCCAGAACAACATTTGTTTAACTGTGAAACAATTTGGGCCGCTAAAAACATACAAGATGATGTCATAAAAATTGCACAGTTAGAAACAACATTTAGAGGTCGTGTGTTGGTATGGTATATGAAATTACCGAGCATTACGCCTATGGGATAGGCCAGGACCTTGGCAGAGATAAAAAAAAGTGTTATTAAAGGAGTTCAAAAATCCAAAGTCAGAGTCGCAATGCATCACTGAACTAAAATAGATCAAGCAGGCATAAACAAATTATGTATGGGATTACAATCAACGCTTTAAGGATGTAATGGGGATACTGACATTCCAAATTCTTGATCAACAACATCAAGAGTGGTTTACTGTTGGACATATACCACACATTCGGAGGTCCCTGGTCCAACAGAAGGTTACATCGCAGCTCGAGACGCTAGAGATTGCAATGAAACTAGAAACATCGCCCGCATGAGACATGGGAGGAATGACATAGGTTCAGATGCAGTTGGTTGTATTAACAATCTAGTTGGTCGAGCTAACCAAGGGAAGGGGAAAATGAGAATAGGTTTGGTGTATGAAGTGCAGGATGGAAGTTCATCACAAGGACGAATGCCAAACATTTGCACAGTATTTGGCATCTAGAGTGTCAAATCCACTACCCGGAGGAGGACACTATAAGATATGTAAGAAATGAGGCCATCATCCCACTGAGTGTCGATTACTCCATAAATATCAAAGTGCCCCAAATAATTTGTTTTGCATTTTTTTCAAGTTGGTAGGGCATGAAGAGAAGGATTGTCGCGCGTTCGACTTACTCAGAGAGTGCACATTGGATATATATAGGATTCAGGAAGAGAACACCGACGCATATGGGAATAACATGTCATATAATGGTCAGCGAGGTTTTAATCAAGGGAACAAAACAAATTTTGGAAGAGGTCGAGGTAGAGAGAATTTTGGTAGAGGAGGATGAGGCCCAATTATCTGTTATAACTATAATCAACCTAGACACTTGGCCCAATATTTCCAGAACCCATGTATCGCGTGTACATATTGCAGAGCACTGGATCACACAACGGAGGATTGTCCCCTACTAGTTGAGAAATGGAAAGCTAGAGGAAACCCAAACCAGAATCAACATCATAATCAAAATTTGCAGATGATATCAGTCGAAAGATGCAAAGAAGGACCAAAAATCAAAGTTGTTGCTCATGGAGGAGCTTAGACAAGCATAGATATGGAAACTCAAGGAAACCAAATGGAGAAAAGGGTAAGAAATTCAGCATGGCCTATGCGACCATTCAATCCATAGAAGGAAAAAGATACATATCAAAGCGTAAGAAAGGGAATGCTTGAACCACATGGGGAATCATCAACATCATCGCTACCTCATATAGCAGACCCATCGGTACCTGAAAATTCAAGTGCACAAGTAAGTACACTAATTGAATTCTTAAAGATTTGTGTAGAACTGATGAATGATATAACTATGCTTAGTATAGTATATAACATGATTGATCACTGTGCAAAAGGAAGGGACACCCCTATCACAAAACGAATGGTAAATCAGGTATTACGCAGGAAGAGAACCAACAGGGAATTCAAGTTTAATGTGTATATTGGGGAATACGATGTGGATAATGTTATTCTAGACTTAGAATCGGATGTGAATGTACTACCTAAGAAGACATGGGAGATGATGGGAAAACCTGAGCCAATACGGTCCCTTTTTCAGTTAAGGCTCTTGAATCAACATAAGATAGTCCCAATTGGGCGACTAACGGGAGTACCTATGAACATAGATGGGGTGTGCAGCATGGTAGAATTTTAAGTTATTGAGATCTTAGATGATATTCAACCATATCCAACTTTAATGGGATAAGAATGGGTAGTTGATAATCAGGAAATTATTAACTTGAAAAAGAAGGCAGGTGATCTTCAAGGTTTAGGATATAAAGGTTATTGCACCTTTGGACCCATCAGAAGGGAAAAGATACATAGAGCTAGTAAGAGAAAATGACATGAAAAATTATAAAATCCGATTGCGTGGATGGAGGACTATGTCGACCCAAAAAAGGATGGCACACTTAGTTGGAGAAGTATCAATTCGTGTGCATCAGATTCAATAGCTAGTCTAGAGAATTGGTAGCAGAGGATGCATGAAGTATCAACTAGACGATGTGTGTGTATAAATCAATCCTTGTGTTGGATTGACACAAAGCTATGTGACCCACCCAGGTATGATGGAATAACTGAGATTGATATTTTTATAAAATAATTTGAGTTACAGGTACCTGAAAAGTAGAGGCTTTTGGCACTGGATGTCATCTTAAAAGAAACCCTAGCTAGATGGAGGGCCATGCACAAAAAGGGTATGAAGGATTGGGCACAATGTAGTATACTTATGCAGATATGCTCTGTGCCTGAGAAAGAAGAAGGTGCACAGAAATAAATAGGAGAGGGAGACCCGATGAGTCACATAAAAATATGTAGATCTTTATGGTGCTTAGAATCAAAGACAGAGTGGATGTACCGATTCATACACACATCGGATACAATCCTGAGGAATTGGTATTTAGAATTGGAGATGCATAGGGGGACAACATAATGTCTAGGATTGGTCTAGAGATTTGAAATCACATTTTCATTTGAACATGAAGCGCCCTCCATACATGTGGCACTAAAGGCCATCTGAACAAATATCTTCTTGAAGGTAGAATCGATGGAATAAGTACCCTTAGGAAGTGTGCACAAAGCTAAATTAACAGTCTAGAAGCTATTGGAATTTTATAATGTTACAGAGGAGGAATAAGAGGACAAATATCTCAGCTCTCTTATCTCAGTTTCATTGATATTATTGTCTTAAACCCTTGGAGGATTAAATCTTAGGTCCGAAGCTAGTATCTGTCGCATACACACAACCTATAAATACAAAGAAAGTCAACATTGGGATAATGGAGAATCCTAAGTTTGCATAGATAGGAAACTATTGAAATGATGAGACAATTGAGAAGGTGGAAGACTTATTACGGGAATATCAGGACTTATTTCCAACCACATTCTCCAATATAAAAGGGATAACAGGCGATTTAGGTGAGATGAAGATTCCACTAAAACCTGGAGCCAAGCCCATATGATAGAGACCCTACAGATTGAATCTAAGATACAAGGAGAAGGTGAAGGCTGAAATAGACAGGATGTTAAACGTAAGAATTATTGTACTAGTAGAAGAGTCTGAGTGGATTATCTCAATGGTGGTGCAGGACAAGAAGACTGGAGGAATTTGGACTTTCATGGATCTAAGGAAGACAAATGACGCATGCTTACATGACCCATTCCCAACACCATTCATGGATGAAGTACTAGAGAACGTAGGAGGTCAAGAAATGTATTCCTTTACACATGGATTCTCGGGATACCATCGAATTAAAATTTTGCAGGAGGATAGATACAAAACCACATTTGTGACAGAATGGGGCAATTATCAGTACAGGGTGATGCCATTTGGATTGAAGAATTCCCCTCGGTATTTTCTAGAGTGGTAGTGGTAGCATTCAAGGAGTTCATCCATAAAATTTTGGAAGTTTATTTAGATGATTGGATGGTGTTCAATTTACTGTAGGATCATATAGAAGTACTTTGGATTATGTTAGATTGATGCAGACAATGTCACATTTCGTTGAACTTTAAGAAATGTATATTTTTTGAACCATTTGGAATTCTACTAGGACATGTAGTATGAAAGAAAGGCTTATTGGTTGACCCAACCAAGATTACAGTTAGTCTAGAATTGGCGGCACCGAAATCAGTCATACAACTAAGAGAAAAGTTGGGCCATACATGATACTACAGGAATTTTATCAAAGTATACACATAGATTAAAACATCCATGGATAAGTTACTGAAGAAGGAAGCCAAGTTCCAATGGAATGAGGACTTCTAAAAGGGGATAGACACGCTAAAACATTGATTGGTCATTGCACCCATTTTAATATTTCCAGAACGGAAAAAGGATTTCCATGTCCATGTTGATGCATCATCCATTGCACTGGGTGTAGTACTCTCACAACCAGGAGAAGGAAACATCAACCATCCAATTTTGTTTTCAAGTAGGAAGTTTTCTATATCAGAAAAAAAAAAAACTACACCACTACAGAACGAGAGGGCTTGGCCATGGTCTATGCGCTCCAGAAGTTTAGACATTACTTACTTGGGTATCATTTCAAGATGTATATAGATCATTCTACATTAAAGTACTTATTCAATAAGATTGTCTTAGGAGGAAGAATATAGAGATGGTTCTTACTATTTTAGGAATATGAATTTGTGGTCATAGTAAAACCAGGGAAGTTGAATGTAGGACCTGATCATCTCTCGCACATACTAACATGAGAGGATGCAGGTAATTTAGATGAAATTTTCCCATGTGCATGGTTATTTGCAGTAAGAATGGTGGATGATTAATTCACAAACATTATGGAGATTCTAAATACAGGTGCATCCCCCTCTGACATGACAATTGCATAGAAGAAACAATTGGTAGTGAAAACAGCATATTATCAGTTAATTGCAGGGAACTTGTCTAATCTAGGGGAAGATGGAATCTTGATGAGGTGTGTATTGGCACTTGAAAGGTCGTTTATACTGGAGGAAGCGCACAATGTGATTGTTGGAGGATATTACACAGGAAAAGCTATGACACGGAAGATTTTATGTGCAGGGATTTGGTGACCCACTTTGCACAAGGATGTGAAGGAGTATTTTCAGTCTTGTGACATATTCCAATGAGTGGGTAAACCATCTAAGCGTGATGAAATGACATTAAATACACAAGCTACATTGCAAGCATTCGATAAGTGGGCCATTGAATTTTTAGGTCCAATCAACCCACAAGCAAGAAGATCAGGAGCACGATACATCATTATTACAACACAATATCTAACCAAGTGGGTGGAAGAAGCATCGGTTCCTAATTGCAATGTTGAGACTATTGCATGGTTTCTATTCAAGAATGTAGTCACCAATTTTGGTTGTCTACACATATTACTTAACGATCAAGGTACGCATTTTCTGAACACAACAATTGTCGCACTAACTAAGGAATTTCATATTCATCATCAGAAGAGTACACCATATCACCCTTAGTCTAATGGCACAGTGGAAGTGTTTAATAATATTTTGGAGAATTATTTGACAAATATCTGCAATGTTGGAAGAGATGATTGGTACTTACGCATCCCTGCAGTACTATGGGCATACAAAACTACCAACATGAAGTTGACAGGGTTGTCACCTTTTTGGTTGGTCTATGGACAGGAAGCAGTCATGCCAATGGAGTTCATTGTACCTAGTCTGTGCATTGCATCCATCACTGAGCTCTCAGACATGGGTGTAATAGAGGATATATTGGCACGATTAGTCCAGGTTGAGGAGGACCTCTTTCTGGCAGGATTCCATCAGCAGGTGCAGAAATCCAGAGAGAAGACCTAGCATGATCGACACATTAAAACCAAGAGATTCCAAGATGGTGACTTGGTACTACTTTATGACAAGTATCTACAACACCCAGGGAATTTTATCATGCACTGGTTAGGTCCCTATGTGATACAAAATATAGCTAAGACAGGTGTTGCACGGTTGGGAACCTTGAATGGACATGTCTTGGAAGGAATGGTGAATGGAAGTTGGCTGAAACTTTATAGAGATAGTCGATCATCGACGTAGTAATCCGGGTTCTGCCAAAAACCATGTATCGTAGTAATTGTACCATAGTAGCAAGAAAAGAAAGAAAAACAAAATAAAAAGTCTAAAAAGAAATAAAATCAATAAAAAGGTAGATATAGGAGAAAGAAAAAGAGTGAGTGAAATCCCAAGGTATCAAAACTTGTGTAGATGGACCGATCATCTCACACAAAGAGAAAATTGTGCCAATTTCAATGAGACAATACAGATAGGACCGATTGTGACGGAGCAATGCATTATTGTGCAAGTTGGCATGAAAATACTGTTAAATACAATCATGCACAGAAAAGATAGTTGGGAACCTGGTGTGATGGGTCATAAAAGAACCATATAAGCAGTTAATTTGAAAATCCACCAGAAATCACGACTGATCGACGATATGAGGGATAAATCACCTAAAGGATTGTGTAATTAAGATTCAATGATTGAACAACTCATCAACTCCGATGGTGGATGGGATGAGTTAGTTAACACAGGATGGGATGGGTACAGTTATCATGAAAGCAC
>JASDQU010305917.1:128716-144204 GCA_032191745.1 Picea mariana | reverse complement strand
GAAGGTCGGTATTCTCAAATTTTTCGAAATCCCACATTTTGGATGTAGTAAAGAAATCAATGCATGTGTTAAGGTATTACTCAGTTGCATCCATGGGGGGACACTTTGGCTATATCCCCCAGTTTCAATTGATACAACGTTAGTTTCACGCATTACAGGGTTGAGAAAAGTAGGTGAAGACATGTCTTTATTATTCCTCAAAATAGGAGAGTGAGCCCTCTCTGAGACCATTAAAGAAAAGTATGACACATTTAGAGGCAAACATGATCTGGATGTAAAGAGCATCAGTGACCAAGAGGTCAGGTTCACGACGTATATTTTGTCCTACAAATTGTTGTGTAAATGTCGAAAGGACGAGGTACCAACCACAGTCATCTCTGCGATAGAGAGATGCAAGGAAGGTGTGCAGATGAACTAGGCAACCTTCCTTGTGAATCAATTTTTGAAAGAATGCATAAAATCCCAGGAGAAAGGTGTCAAATTCCATTATGTGTGGCTACTTATTCTTATTGTTTTATTTGGATGGCAGGAGCCTGCATTTTACCGGTGCATGCATGTTTCATGTCGCATTCTGTTGGCTGCTAGATATGCCAACTTATGGCACTCCCCCATTAGGAGATGAAAGACTTATAAAAACACTATTTATTACACATATTTATAGTTCATCACAAAGGTAGTAGAGACTACAGTGCATATTCTCTAGAAATTCATTCTTTCCTACTGAGACATCACGTGCTTTAGATCCGGCCTGCACCACCTCTATGTGCAAGCCAAAAAGGATCCTATGCACCAGGAATTACCAACCAATTATAGGTTTATAGTAGAAGAGGTGCACGCCATAATTACTGATTGGGAGGATGACTGGAAGAATCCAGCCGATAAGTCAAGGTCCTCCCAAGAGGACGAAGACCAAGGGAAAAGTGAGAAAGAGGAAGGGGATCATAGAAATGGCGCAGACAGGCACCCAGGCCAATCGAAAGTCCTTGAAGTTGGCCTCAAAAGGAAAGATCAGGAGCCAGAATAGACAAGATGGGCACCAGAAAAGACAGGGGGAGCACGAAAGAAAGAAAAATCACATCTCCAGGCCCCATTTTGTATTTTTACCGATGATGATATTGATCACATTGGGTACCTAATCTGTGATTCCACCAAAGGAATTTGGGGGAAGATATGACAAAGCACGAGGACCAACAGAAGAAGGTCCAGGATCAGTTCAGAGTCATGAAAAAACTTTTAGAAACAACGTGCATTGTGACAAACCCCAATATAAGGGACAACCCATCCACGGCACAAAGGGCGGTGGAGGCTAGTGTGCAGGAAGCTCTAATCCAACCCTTAGGGGAGAATCACATTATACAAATTGAGGTAACCACGTTGCAGTTGTGAGTGGGGGCATTGCATGAATAGATTGTGTCATTAGGCCAACTTAGTCTCTTCATCTCCATATTACCCATCCAAAGGGTAGAGTAAACCCAAGAGAAGTTGGTACAGGAGATAAGGCATCAAGGTGACGCTACACACCAAGACTTGGTAAAATTGAGGGATGAAAGTGCCCAGATACAGGCACAGTATGATATAGCCCTGCAACAAAAGAAGGATCTTGAAGGCATAATGGAGGAAATTATGAAGACATAAGAGAGCACAAAGGAGAGGAAAACAGAAGACAAAAAGGAGAAGGACGACATGGACATGATGGTACAGAAGACACAGGTCATTTTCCAATAGTTATACAATCAAGTACCTAAAGCCCTCCTAGTCGTAGAGGCCACCATGGAGGAACAATTGTTGAATATTGGGGAATTTATGAAGAGATTCAAATAGAAAATCTAGGATCTACAACTACAGAACATGCCAATAATTCCACCTGAGGTGAACAAGGGTAGAATGTGGATGAAAACACTAGCATTTTCCAGGATTAATAAATTCAATAATGAATGCACACCAATTTGTGAGAAAATTTCCAAATTCTAAGAAGAAATCATGGGTGACCCATAAATGAAGTTCATAGAGGCCAAACTGTGAGTAGCACAAGAGCAGGTCAATGAGGTGGTAGATTAGTCAAGCAAATGGAAGCCATTTTGGCACATTGACAGGCATGTGTCGAAGTAGAAAGACTTAGGGACCAACAGAAGGTCCTTCGGCAGAGACTTGGGCCCAGACAAGAGGAAGTGGTCTGAATTATTGGTGACTTGGCTAATGTACAAGGAATGGTCAAAAAAATTGTGGATGACACTAAGAGTAAACTTCAAGACTTAACCGAGCAAGCCATGGAGGATATTATAGCAACAGAGGCCACCATTGTTATGGAGGTGGAAGCGACTAAGGTTGTCGCACAACAGTTAATTTTCGATTGGAAGAATAGGATATAGGCCTGAGTGGCTCAGGACAAGCCACATGTGAGTGTTGAGTGTGAGTGTTGAGGGCCTGTTGGATAGGTAGTTTTGGATATAGATTTGGAGAAAAAACTAAGTATAAATAAAGGACGCAGAAGGAGGAAATTGTGCAGAAGGAAAGAAGCGCACATAAGGGGAAAAAAGGATGGAGACGGTGCATAGACAAAAGGATAAAAGAAGTAAGAAAGAGAAGGAAGTGCAAAAGGATGACATTGTGACTTTCCAGAAATAGAATACCAATAGAAAAGTTGTATAAATAATGAGAAGTAAAAGAAGGAAAACAACCAGTTAACTAAAGCTGGCCACACCATGCATTGTAATGGGTTATTTTGAGATAGATAATAATAGGGGTTTAAGCCATAGATTTTGGGTATAAATATGTAATGGGATTGTGATATTAGTGTGTGTAGAAGGGAATCAATGTTACAAAACGATCATGAATGTAATAGACAGTTAGTAAGAAAGAAGATGAATAAAGAAGGATTTTAGAGAGGATATTGTGTCTTATGGTTTTTACTTGTCTATATGTGTTTATGAATGATTATATACTTCATAGAATGAACTTAGTCTATGAATTTATTATGTTTCAATGTTCATGTACAATTTTGATAATCTAGGTAATAATCAAGAACATACTTAAGCTAGAGGATAAGGAACAATGATTCGCACCTCCACCTCCCTTTCCCTTAATACTGCAAAAACTTGGTTCTTGAAGTCCCAATAGATACCTCAGGTGAGACTTCATCTGTACAAGAAGGTGATGTCGAAAGGGCCAGTGTATTGAGGGTTTGTTGGTCACAGTTTAACTGAACCTTGGGTATTATGCACAAACCAGCTTTATCAAAACATCTTGTAAGGGCTAGTTGAGGTCCTCCAAGGTCTCTTCCTTTGCCTCCAAAGGCAATGTTCATCTCCTATATTTCCCCAATTTATGGGCCATGGCATCTAATCGGTGGGATTCCTGCCCCAATGAAGGCCCAATATTGGCTTTAGGAGTCTAACCCTGGGTAGTATTTCCTTCACAAATTTATGGATGAAATTATCCTTGTGAGAGGAGGAAGCACCTTTTCTCCTCTCTTAGGGTTTTACCAAGAAATATGTTCAATATTAACAAGTAAAATTTACCATAAACATTCAATACCATGAAATGAAATTGCAGAATTTACTTAATTCACCAAGATATGACAAGAATAAACCCTAATTGCATAAATTCCATCCAAAAATCACAAAAAGGAATCCATAAATGATCCTCCAAGCAAACAGCATGAGTGTAGAAGAGAGAAATATCCAAATACGGAAAAAAAAAAAAAATCAGACTTGTTCTCTCACAGAGTTGAAAAAGTTGTGATGATAAAATGAATCATGGATAACCATATTTATATGGAAACCATAGCCATCCAAAAGACTCCAATGAAAAGTCATGTCTCTATATAAGAGGGTAGACCCCTTAAATTTCCCCTTTCAATATACAAAATTTAATTTTTTACATGAAATAAAACCCTAGAAGGGTGACATCATGACCTAAGAAGGTGATGTAGGATCTCGAAGTGCAGCATCAAGTATTGTGAAGGAGAATTTGGGCCTCCAAATGCCATGTGTCATGCTCAAAGTGCCCTTCCATGGTATCCTCCTATCAAACCACCTATGGAACCATCCTATCCATAAAACCCCAACCCTCTAAGGTGACGTCAAGGGCTAGTAGGTGACGTCCTACGCCTACAAAGGAAAATGTCCAAGTGGAGAAGGGTGTAACCTCATCATCTGTTGATACGAAGGTTCCTTCAAAGGAAATATCATGTGTCCTCTAGGTGCAAATTCCATCATCCATGGTCTTCTTCATGTGGGGTCCAACATCCATCTTGTGGGAAACATCCTTCAAAGACAATCAAGTACACCCTCCAAGAGGTCCAAAAGTCACAAGTATCATGCTGAGTAATCCATTATTATTATAAGAGCCACCCAAACATGTGCATCATACCCCCCTTTTCAAACTAAACAAATTCCCAAAGACCTTATAATTTTTTCCTAATTTAGGTATGGGAGGGGTGTCATGGTGCCCTATTGGGTAGGTTAGTCCCCAATTCAAGGTATGTTTCCCAAGAGGAGACCATATAAGTCATGTAATAAATATGATATGGATTGGGGCAAGACTTCTAGGCATGGGGTCTTGACATACAACAGTTTGTATTGTTTCATTTATGGGTGCCTTTGTAGAGGGTGTGTTTCCCTTCATCCATGATGCAAAATGTTTCCAAGCCCTTTTATTTCCATTAATCTAAAACATTGAGTACTATGTGCAATGGAAAGTAAGAAGTATTGTAATGTCACTTGGAGTTAGGAACACAAAGTGTCATATGCAATGGAAATTAAAGGACACCGCAATATGCATTCTCCCAACATGTGGGACACTTATTAGTTATATGTTAGAAGGTCCTTGATTTTTATGAAGTAACACTCCATTGATCTCAGGACCTTAGGACGAGCATATGGAAGGATAATGATTGGATTTTAACTTTTTCCAGCTACAACACCCCTGGGCCTTTATCCCCTTCTTCCCATGAAATGAGGTACAATCCCTTCTTGGGGTCAATGAGCCCAAAATCCCAAAAGATGAGAAAATGGAAGGGGGATAGGTGTGAAAAGTGGCAAGTATGAGCGGGAATGGTGTAATGACCCTTCAAGGAACCACCCAGTAGCAACCTTTTTTCTGAGGGTGCCTATTTACTAGGAAACCATGTCACTCATCAAGGTGAAACTAGGAAAAAGGTATAATTTAAAAGAAAATGTTCCATAATCAGGAAAGGATTCTTTGCAACATGTTCAAATGCTTCAAATATTAAAATGACACATACCACAATACTATACTTGGTGCATCATGAAGCTAGATGTATTGTCTTCCTTGATCCAAGTCGGTGTAGTGGATTTTACTCTATGGTTAAGTAGAGAGGCTTTGTAGGCTATGTTAGGCATTAGAGTTTCGTCACTCCATGTATGCTACATTTGGGCCTCGAGACATGGTATCCTTAGTTACCCCTAGTCTAGGGGGGTAATAGAAACTTCTCCTTTCCAATCGGTGTATGGGATTGATGTTGTATTCTCTATTCATTTAAGGCTTCTATTAATGAAATTATTACATGATGAATAAGAGGAACCAAATGATGTATAGAGGAGAATCAATTAGCTAATAGAAGTTTAGAAAAAGAGGGAATTTATATTAGTCAAGTCGCAAGAATATTAAGAAAAGATGAAGAATATTTTTAACAATCTATCTAAGGAAACAATTTTTTTGGTTGGAGATATGGTTTTAAAGTGGGATGCAAGAAGAGAGGCAAAAGGGACACATGGAAAATTTGATCACCTTTGGACAGGACATTTTCAAATTGTTACAGTGTAGGACAGCAACATTGATTATCCAACTCATCTCGAAGGTGATGTATTGGGATCCCCTGTAAATGGGAGGTTTCTCGGGCATTTTTTGCAATACTAAACTTTATTGTACAGTAGTAGTTTAGTTCTCTTTATTTTATTTCCTTTTGCAAATCACATTTCCATTTTAATGGAAATTTCAATAATTTTAATTTTTGTTTAAATAAATATGGTGTTATTATGTTAAGTTGGTGAGCATCATGATAAATTGGTTCTACCACAAAAGAAAACTTGATTGCATTTGTTAATTTTAGACTCCATAGCCCAATGGATAAGGCACTTAGTCTACAAATCTCATCACATTGCAAGGGTATGTTGTCCCCATTGGAGCCAATGTTAGTACAGTGTCAAATTTTTTAATGGAATTGAGTAATTGTAGACAGTTAAAGCCATGATTTGAATTGTTATTAAGTAAACGGAGTTACATTAGAACACATTGTGCAAGAAAAATCACTCTCGAGGTGATAAATTTGAATAAATAGACAAAATCCCTCAAATGGAAAGAAATGGGATTAAGACATCCACAAATGAAAGTGTGGATTGGTGGAGGGGCTACATCAATGTCCGAGCACCAAGACCAAGGGATAAATCCATAAATCCAACCCATGCTACCGAAAGATAAGAAATCACCGGTTGATCATGCGGTGCTTATTGGCTCTGAAGATCGGCAATCCACAATGTATTTTGCATCGTGAACATGTCCACCTGTTAACATCTCTCGATGATGTGAGGGGAATTTTATCCATACCATGTGGCAATACTTGATTGTTTTTGCATGGCTAATGAGATCAAGAAAACCACCCAACCAAGCATGTGATACCACTTGTGGTTTCCTAGAAAACCACCCTACCACATTCGAGTTGGACAATGACAAGGCACTCTAGGATCCTGACAGGGAAAATAGTTGGATACCTCAACTCCCACGTGGACATCTACATGGCCAAACAAGAAGATGACACATGTGCATGGGTACACTCCTCAATGCACACTAATGATGATGAGTCACTATGTCCAGGAGACACTTGGCCCAATTGGGTGTCACCCCACTCTAACAAACATTCCACACAGGAAACCACCTAGACCAACACTCATCTACCATGTGGCCATGGTACCTTGATGACATCATGAATGATGTCACTAAAATTTTTGCGCGCTCCGCAAATTTCAAAATTCTAGTCAATGTAAAGGTTACACATGCCTTTGAATCATATAAAGGGTCTAAAAGTGGGGTTTTAATGGTTTTTGTTAACAAAGGGTTGCATATTGAAGTCGTCACACAAGTTGCATAACCCAATGACAAGACTGGTTGGCCTCACATGTGATCCTCATTACTAATCATCATATCACCAAGTACAGTCGACGAAGGACTAAAATCATTGGCCACACATATGCACCTATGATCATCATATCTCAAAGTACAAAAATCGAATGGAAAAAATCATTTCCTCTAATAACAACCTCCCTTGATATGTGTCAAAGTATTATAAGAGAAATCTGCGGGAGGAACTAACAACCAATTTGCAATCACTATAGCCTTAGTTAAAAAATTGATCTGAGTCGATTGTCATGGAAGTTGATCCATTTGCATGTATTTTTTCCTCAGGAATAGCTAGTTGGCCATCACAGTCACTGATGTATGTGGAGCTTCACTTTTTTTTGCAAACGAGAGTAAGGTATCTCCCCATTTGCATTGATTCAAGTGCAAGAGTGGGAGGAAATTATAGATTTCATTCTAATATACAACCATACTATCCAACCAACACCCGACTCGAGCAGATACTATAGGATTCAGAGGGATGATAGGTAGTTCTCCACATCAACAAGGGACTTGGGATGAGAGGAATGATTGAACCCTCCTTCCAGCTAACGGATAGCCTCACTTATTCATAATTTGAATGTGCCCAATCCAACGGTTCTATCCAATCAAGTTGTTTTAAAGGATCCATACTGAATGAGCTCGGTTTGGTAAAAGTATCTCTCCTTAAATGATCTGAAAATAGAAGGCTGACTTGTTATGCTATGCAAGCACCCTCTACTTCATTGAAATAAAACTTTACAGGACCTTGCTTCATGTGTTTAAATATGCAAGATAAAATTATGTGTTAAGTTCATGCATCTTCTTGTAAATGTTTATGTGTGAGGAATTGTTCTTTTAGATGGATAAATATGTACTTTAAGCAAATACACAGAAACACAACTTGCAGCAAATAAACCATCAAAACTCACAACAAGAACAAGTTGATAAAGGAGTTCACCCCCCTCTGGGCTACATCTCCTTGAGCCTCCATCAATAGACTTGGCTCTCTGGGATTAATTAGTCAAAAGTTATTTTACAAGCTGCTGCTCAACTCCAATGGAAAAACAGACTATACCATTGGGATCAGAACACATAAAAACCCCAAAAATGACTAATAGAACTCTGAAAACGGATCATAGCTCATCCAGGCATGACCTCTTCTACATGTGGCCATAAGCTTCCCTGAGCTTCTCTTTGGAAAAAACACCTGTAAAAGTCCTCAAAAGCCTCTGAAACCTGTCCCAATGTGTTTAGAGCATAACAATTAGCCAAAAATGATTATTCAATCACAGAAAACAGACATAGGCTCACCAAAACATGTCCTCGATCAATGAGGGATTCAAGCTCCCTGGAGCTTGCTGAGACTTCAATGGTGAAAAAACTGCATAAGAATTCTTCAAATGGCTATGAAAACTATTCCAATGGATTCAGGATGTCCAAAAACCCCTAGCTAGGCTTTTACGGCACCTCAATCGGCCAAACGATGAGGAAGATAGGCCTCCTGCCATTTTCCTCCTTCAATCTTGCTGAAACTGGTTCACCAAAACGTACCTCTGTGTGCTTGAACAAAGAACACACTCCAAAATGTGTGTTTAAACCCAGCACACGCGCACAACCGAATAATTGTGCAAACTGTAGGATGGTTAGGGCGCCTCCAGCCCCTAACCGCCTAGCACCTGGGCACGTGGATAGTTACAATATGACCGCGCGCATTACAAAAATGGGACTCTGTCCATAGGCAAATGATACCACGCCACATGGTGGGTCGTTTGAACTGTTCAAACCACAATTTTAAAACACACCCAAACTCCGTGGTCGGTCACATTACAACTGTGGGCTTAAACAAAATTCCAACCAAACATATGTTATGGTCATATATCAAATACATACATCTGGGGCTAAAGTCCGTTGTAATACCAAACTAAACCCATGCGTATGGTGGCATACAGATCGGTGGTCATATGGAAAACACACAAGAACCACGGGTCAAACAATTAAACCCCTCGCGCGCCATTTAATAAAGGGTAAGGTCGTATGTAATGCACAATACAACCGTGGGTCGGGGCTAAGCCCCGGCCCGACCCCCCACCAACTTAACATTAATTCAAAGTTAAATCAATTTAAATCCATTCCATAGTAAGAACTACTATGGTGGCGTGTTGGCATGATGGACTTTGTTAAAGCGCTCGACTAGTGGGGAGGTCCACGGTTTGAATCCGATGGACTCCATAAACTTTTGAACCAACACACAAACCAAAAAATGGGGTGCCACGTGGCAGCCCATGACTGGGCCATGTGGCACCAAAACATTTGCCCAATAAATGATGCCATGTATCGCAATTTGATTCATCCAAATGTCAACCAACTCAACTCTGCCATGTCACCTATGCCACATCAGCGTACGGTCATGCCACGTTAGCATCCGTACGGACTGTACGGACTGCCCAGTCAGCGTCCATTTTTTTTTCTGTTTGACGATCCGGATAGATCGCGATATCTCTCGCTCCTGACGTCCGTTTGAGATGAAATAAATTGTGTTGGGTTCATGATGACGAAGTCTATGCTCTCGTTCGTTTTGAGGAAATTCTGAGAACGTTGATTTTTGAGCTAAAATTTGACCCCTGGTCCAGATTTTGATCATTAAATAAATTCAGTAGGCTTTATCCAAGTAAAAAATAAAATGTTTTAACTAAATAGAGAAGCATTATCAAGAAACAAGAAGTGGTATCAAGAATCAAGAAGTAGTATAAAGAAGCAAGAAGTGGTTTTCTCATGGAAAGGCACCTATAAAATAGGCACAAGGAACAATAAACAATTTTTATCAACAGACAGAGAGAGGAAGAGTATCTTAATCTCAAAGTTCATATATCACCCCAACTCTATGCACAAAACAAATTATGAGAAGGAAATTAGCAGGCTTATAGGGATTCAATGACTTCTTGGTGTATCTTATAAACTCTGTCTTTCTTCTCCTCCATTGTATTATCTTGTTGAGAATCCACTACTTCCATTCTAAAATGTATTCTAAAAGATTCATCAATGAAAATATCTCAGCAACATGTTCTTCACCATATACATTGTAAATATGTGTGATTCCATGTGTGAATGAGATTTATTTCATGCTTATGACCAATTTCTTTCCATTTTTGTTTGAGACAATCGAATATAGGAAGAATTTATGATATTATTGAATTTTTTGAATGATGAGTTGTGTTAATCATACACTCTAATTAAACTTAGAATACATTGTTGTTTATACTGTTGAATTCATATTTGCTCAACATGTTTTCTTCACAATAAGCCTGCAAACGTTTTTTTTAGAAAATACCTTGTTTGTGTATAAATTTCTTCCACAAATTCATTCACTCTTTTAACCCTAATAATCTAATACAGAGAAGGGAAATTTCCCTTATATGCTCAGTTTTTTTCCCAGACATAGTGTCTGAAAGATTACATGAGCTATGAAGAATTATTGATTATGGTAAAACCCTTGATTGAATAAGATATCCTGAAAACTCAATTTGAGTTTTAGCTCCAAGGATCCTTGGCATAGTTCCACTAACAACCAAGAACATCTCAAGGACTAGCATCATTAAATGGCGTCATTGTCAGGGATCGAGTTTTGAAGTTATTTTTCTCTAGGAAACAACAAGTTCAATTCTAATTCTTGATGGTGACCAAGATTCAAACACAAGTTTTTTTATTTTTAACCTAGCAACTCCACAGAGGAAAACCTAGCATTAGTAACAAAGCATACTAGAAAGAAACATGTTCCTACAAGAATTTCAATTTTATCAAATCCAGAAAAGTTAATTTCCTTGAGAAATATCAGAGAAACACTTAAGTGATCATCTGCTAGAGGTAACCCTAATTCGGATATTTTTCCTCCTTTTAGTTATGGAATAGATAATTCTGGTAGAATATATGATACACCCCAAAAGCTCGGTCTGCTATAAAAATTCTCAATCTGTTGGTTGTGGATCCTGATTATCTTCTTGATTCAGAGGTCTTTGTTTTTAGCCATGTTTATACCCCATGAATAATTTACACCATAGAATAATGTACACTCATCCACACGGGGGAGTGCAGGGGGGTTACCCCCCCTATGGGGTCTGGGGGAAAGTGGAGCCTTGACGAGGGTTCGAGGGAGAAGCCCCTAAAGGAAAAATTTCCTTGTAAATGTATATTGTAATTTCATTTTAAATCCAGACTGTTCATTATAAGGTTGTAGATCTAATGGTAGAAGTTATGTTAGGGTTTTTTCCCTATAAGACAACCCTCTTTTATGAGGGAAATGTATTGCAGCTATGCATCATTGTGAATATTGTATTCTGAGTGAGTATATTGTGAGAGAAAGAAGAGAAAGTTACAATGGGTGTGTTGTAGTTTGTATCCCTTCATTTGTTGGATAATAAGAAAGGAATAACTTGGCAATTTCTATGGTGGACGTAGCCCACACTGGGTGAACCACGTATGTTTTTGTCTCTTATTGAGATTCAACAAGAAGATCCTAGTGAAAATTATGCACCTACACTAGGATGGAGCCTCAAGCTATTTTTAGGTGGAAGTCTATTTTTAGATGAGGAGCAAATTCTATTTATAGATGATTTCTATTTATAGATGGTGAGCGAATTCTATTTATAGGTGTATGTTGACGATTATTATCCCTTAATAGTATTTGGACAATAAATATTAATCTATTCTCAATGAGCACTTGGAAATAGTTAACTGAAGTGGCAACTCAGTTAGCTATAGGAAATTCGAGTTCAAAGGTTGGTTGGTGGGACATGCAAGTCGAATTAGTTGTAACTGAGTGATTCGAAGTTGTAACAGAGTTATATGTGTATTTATGTGAGTTGTAAAGTAGTTTAACTCAGTTAAGTGAGTTAAGCTCAGTTGTACTAGTTGTATCTGAACTTACACTAGTGAGATATCAGTGAATTAATTATTAATTAATTCACAATCAGTGATCCCACATGCAACTGAAGATTTACCATTGTTAACTACATGCATGTCAGATCCAGTGGAGACCCAGTTGAGATAACAGGTGAAAGGGATAGTTTGACTATCAGTTGTGAAATTAGTGAGTGCACTCATGCAACCACACACACATTGGATGTGCCCATGAGGAATGCGCACCCTAGGAAAGACAAATTCATTCATTGCATGGATTTCCAATAGCATGGATTGCGATGATGAGGCAGGTTGTATGGAAGCAGTAAATTGGCACATGAATTTGTCAATTTTTGTATGAGAGTGTGAGACGATTATATATTATACTAAGATCTCTTGGATTAGAGTTTTGTATGAGATTGTTTCATGATCCATGATATATACATAATATATCATAGTGGGGTTTTTAGCTTTATGTTTTCCCAGTAAAAACATCTGTGTTATGTGTGATTGATCTTTCTTCTTGATATTGCAATTGGTGATCGTGTTTTAAATTCCACAAGAATATTTGTAGAAGTGATTATTTATTTAACAATGGCATATAATTGTTAGATCGGGATAATCTAGGCAATACATAGTTTGTATTAAAAATTCTACATCTCTGTTGTATTGTGTGTCTTCTGTGTTTTATTTCCGCGTTTGTTTTATTTTATTGCTCCGCGGTCCTATTTTTATAACAACTAGTATCAAAGAAAAAGGTAACTCGCAGGAAAAGAGGGTTCCTGGTTCGAGTGGGAGAAATGGAAAAAGATGGAAAGTTTAGGGTCGAGAAATTTAATGACCAAAACTACCAGTTATGGAAGATGCAGATGGAAGATTATTTAAATCCGAAAGATCTATTCCTACCATTGGGTGGAATAACAAAGAAGTCGATGGCCATAAAGGATGAAGAATGGGAGGTTCTTGACAGAAAGGCACTAGGAACGATACAGTTGAGCCTGGAAGCATCAGTGGCTTTCAATATTTCGAAAGAAAAGACAATGAAGGAGTTGATGTATGCATTGGCTAAACTGTATGAAAAACCCTCGACATCCAATAAGGTATTTCTAATGAAGATATTATTTTGTAAGGTCTCTTCCCACAGAGCCTTATAAAAACATAAGTTAAAATAGAGAAATGCTATCCTAACTTTTAACCATTCATTATTCAACAAATATTAAAATTTATGAGCAGCATCATAATAAACGACATATTCAGCATATTCATCAGCATGATAATAAACCACAAATTCAGCATATTAATAAAAATACATACCTCTAACTGATGTTATTGCTGTTGTCCAACTCTGCCTGATGCTCTGCCCAAAACCGACTAACCTCCCAGCTAGCTAGGAACAGAGCCTCTTCGTCTCCCTAGCTCCAGGATTCCGTAAGGATTCCTAGCCCTCAAGCCCAAAACTCCCAACAACAGGTGCCCCCTATCTCAGTCCACCAAACTCCAACCAGTTCCTCAAGCAAAAACCAGAACCATCCTCCAGCAAGCTACTCCAACCCCAAACCAACAATTCAATCCTCTCCTCTCTCCAAATGATGCTCACTCTCCAAAAATCAAAAGTCCTCTCTCGAATGTTTTTTTCTCCTCTTATCCTCCTTTCCCCCTCTCTCATTCACCACCTTCTCCCTTTCCTTAAGACTCATCCACCTTATCCCTCCATTTAATGCCAAGCACCTTATCCCCTTCACTTTAATGGTTCCATCATTCGATACAAAATAATAATTAATAATTTATTAAACTAGATTTTATTAAACAGATATTTAATCATTAAATTCATTAATTAGTTAATTAAACCAATTCACATTCAACAAATATTTAACCAGGACAATTAATTAATTATTTATTTTAAACTAATATTCATTAAACAATTAATTAAACGATGACAATTGATTAATACTTAGGGTTGTTACATACACCCACCCTTCAGGAAACTTCGTCCCAAAGTTAAGGTATTTTATGATACAAGGGAAAAGACACATGGTTCACACATTCATATCAAATAACCGACATTATTAGTAAGTAAGCCAAGAAAACTCCTACATACTAGTGTACATGTACAAGAAATGCATGTGTAGCTAGTACATACAAGTCTGGTGCATGTACTAATAACAATAACTATCACCCTTATAGTAATTTATGTATGCATCCAATCCAATCAATAAGACTATTAATTTTATAAAAGATAATAAACCAATGAAATGTTCGTGAATTCACTTAATTACAATAATCTAGATCAACAATTTTATTTAGACAATTGTGGTTTAGTTACGTAATTATGAATATTCATATATATACATTTTCTTTTCAGAAGGAAAATCAATAAATTCCACCATACGACAAATCTCCATACACTCTCAACTATTTATACTCATCCTTCCTCCCTAACTTACTTACATCTTCCATTCCTATCCTTCCTCTACTGGACTATCTTGGAGCATCAACTAAATTGACCTAACTCCAAATAGAACTCATAAGCGGAAGTGTCACTATCTTGACCAAGCTTCCTCAGCAGGAAACTGACAGTCATCATCACACATCTAGGGGAGCGTGAGCTAACACCATCCTCCCATGACTCCAGGTTTCAGAGGATACACAGTGGGAAATGCCTCCACCCCTCCTAATAGGACTAGGGTCCACACCCTACAATGGAATATATAGTGGCACCATGTTGCTGGGAGTTTTGTCATCGTTTATTCGGTTTTAGGCAGTCTCACCACCTGAAATCCTGCATTGGTCCACATATCATAGCAATGTATTCAAACCAATATAATTTCACATACAAAGATCCATACCATATTGTTTCTCGGTTGGTGGTCATGACATCCACTTTCATTACCATTATCTCTTGGCTATTTCATAGCCCATTGACCTGCATATTAGTCTGTAACACAAACTCATACATATCTATGCATTATCATCATGTAATTGCATACAACCATAATTTCAATTTGGCATCCGCGTACCAACAACTTTAACATCAAAGTTTTCAAGTTAGAAATAGATCTCATAATATCCCATAATTCAATTAATGTTACCCATTCATAGAATTGTCATTTACATAATAGATTGCATCATATCCAACATCATTCAAATAGAATTTAAACCTTCATAGGATTCTTATTCACATAGTATATCGCATCATATCCATCATCATATAAATAACATTTAAACATTCATAAAATTTATATTCCCACAATATATCGCATCATATCCATCATTATTCAAATACATTTAAACATTCATAAAGGTTCATACGTCTTAAAAGTTTAAGTGTATCATTTATAGTTTCACTGTGAATAGAAAATAAAGGTGTTTAGGCCTCAGGTAATCCTAGTTGTCTAAGTCAAAAGGTGGCATTACATACACCTAACCTTCGAGAAACATATTCTCGAGGTGGTCAAAAAAAGTGAGGGATAATACCGTCG
>JASDQU010305917.1:102288-115105 GCA_032191745.1 Picea mariana | reverse complement strand
TCATATTCTTAGATTATCTCTCGGATTTGTGGGGCCGGCTGTTTTGACATTGTGTTGCAGGTTCTTGGCTTGGTTTGGACGCCGACTTGGCTACCGGTCGCGGGTTCAAAACCCATGAGCCCCCACTCATTCTTTTTTTTTTTTTTGGAGTTGGGCCTGTGTGTAATACATTATGCCTAGTGTAATACGTTGTGCCTGGACGCATAGTGCCAGAAAACCTTCTCTCGTGGTCTGGCCTAGCCTAGCCTTGACCTTGTTGCTGGTTTTTGATCTGTGTAATGGTCGATGGATTTGTGTTGTGTGATGGCTTAGGGCTTAGCTCTATAAATGGAGATTGGCCCTGGACGCGTAACATACTTAGAGACGCTCATTGTGGGATCTTCCTTCATGGATTAACGCTTGGTTTTGAGCAAAGAGTGTGTGTTGTGGGCTCCTCTTCATAGCTTGGTGTTTGGTCTTGGGCCTTCAGCTTTAGTGTTGAGTGTTGGCTGGTTTTGATGCATAGTGCAAGCACTTTTGTGTCCTTTGTGGTCTCCACCCTCGTGGATTGGTGCTTGGTCTCGGCTTGGTTGCTCAGCTATGTTGTGTATTGTGTATTGTTGGTGCTTAGCTCGTGGACTTTATAACTTAGTTGAAATTTGTAGATTGGGCCTCGGGCCTAAATATTTTCTTTTATGTTGTGCCTTCCAGACTGTTGTGTGTGCAGTGCACTGTCATGTGTGTAGTGTGCTTTGGCTCCCTTCCAGACTCTCTCCTTGGCGCCTCGCGTGAGTTATCATGTGACTTGGCATGTGATGTAACTTTGGCTAGATAGCTTGGAGATTGGATTCGAAGGGTAGTTGGCCCAATATTTTTTTTGGTTATGTCAGGCACGGTTTCGTGGCCTTGGATTTGGTGCTTGGTCTTTGGTGTTGACTGGTATTTTGAATGCTTGATAATTGGTGCTTGTCTGGAATACCAGATGCATTGTGCATCAAATTTTATCCTTCATCAAGCCATGAATAAATTGTGGATGTCTCGTTTCATTTTTCAAAGAAAAAGGTTAACATCATTGTTTGTATGGTTTATTTTTGTTAGTTACACTAGCAAAGTTATATGTGGCAAATCAAAAATGTAAAAATTAACTTTATGATAACACATTTACATGTATGGGGTTGATTGAAACGAGCTTAATTTACTTTGTTTTTCTAGTGTCTATTTCAAAATAATAACAAGAGCTTCCCCTTCCCAGGGAGCATAGATGTAATGGTATAATTTTGTCCATTGTTGAGTGTATTTAAATTTTAACTGCTTCGTTCTATTGTAGGAGCTTTACCAACCATGCTTAGCATGGGTTTAAATTCTTCATTCCCTTATAGAAGCATGGGTCAAGGACTATTTGAATACACTCCGAGGACCAACTGGTTTGGTGGTGTTACATTTTGGAGCATAATCAAATACGACAGAATCATAGCATCTCCAAGGGGCATTTACAAGGCAATGGACTGTTGGAGTTTGCTTTTGGGGTCAGGTCATTTGCTTATGAACTTATAGCTCATAACATCCTCATTGGTCATATACTGGTAAGTCTTGAGTTGATTTAGAAAATAATATTGGGATTTCCTTACTGCAGGGAAGAATTTCAATTATTTATTTTATTTTTCTCCTTGAATTTATTCATCTGCTTCATTGCCTTGTAGGGATTTCTACTGACCATGTTGAGAATAGATTATGGACTGTTCAGTAAGGTCTTTGGGAGCTTGGTGCTTTGGCCTGATGACATTTCTTAGTTGATGCTCATTTTTCCTCTAATGGCAGACTATCTTAGTTCTTCAAAGGCCTAAACACGTCTAGGTGATTTGTTGGTATTACATTTTCCAAATCATTCTCAAATTTGCACTATGGTAACTTACTTTGAGTCCTTGAAAGTTTTCAGCTCTATGAAACTCTAGATCAGTGTTGTCAGACACTTTTTGGACTCCAAAGTCTAGCCAGGTCTTGGCAAGTCACTGTTGAAAAGAGTAACTCTTAAAGAATCTTTTGTCATACTCCCCACTCGCCAGACTCCTCTAAAACTCGCCAGATCATATTTTGATTATTTTTTTCTCTTTTCCGAGTCTGAAAAGAGTCTTCCTGAGTCACAGGCCAGCTGAGTCTGACAATATTGCTCTAGATAATTTAGTTGCTTTATGTTGGTGGGTTGATGCTCAAATTTTCATGGATAATGTGTTACATGAATCCTTTTAAGGTTTGAACATGTTGTATCTCTATTATAGTACAGTTTAATGTAATTGCAGAGCATATGTAAAGAATGGTGTAAATGGAATGATGGTTTTGTTGCCTATGTATAGACAATTTCTGCATAAACAATGCTGATTAAGGTCCTTGAGCTTTATGTAACGCTAAATTTGAGGAAGGATGGAAAACATGAAAGCCTTAGAACACCCTCAAAACTGTTCATCATCTTATTGGCATTGCAATATACTGAGAGATTGGTTTTCTTAATACCTCGCGACTTTTAATATTTAATGTTTTAGAAAAAAATTGGAACCTTTGAAATTGTTATTAGCCTCAACGTTACAATTTCTACGAAAGTTCTAAGCCTACCAACCTACTTTGATAACACTGAAGGGTAAAGCGTTGTACAGGTCAACAAGTTTTAGAGTTTTTTTTTTTTTGGAAAGTTTCAAGGTTGTTTACAGGACACATAGCTTAGCTTTCTATCCAAAGTCAAGAGGATGGGTGGGTAGGTGGGCCTTTGGTCCCATATTTCAAACTAACACTCCGATACCATGTGTAAGGTCTCTTCCCACAGAGCCTTATAAAAACATAAGTTAAAATAGAGAAATTCTATCCTAACTTTTAACCATTCATTATTCAACAAATATTAAAATTTATGAGCAACATCATAATAAATGACATATTCAGCATATTCAGTAGCATGATAATAAACCACAAATTCATCATATTAATGAAAATTCATACCTCTAATTGATGCTACTGATGTTCTCCAACTCTGCCTGATGCTCTGCCCAAAACCGACTAAGCTCCCAGCCAGCTAGGAACAGAGCCTCTCTGGCTCCCTAGCTCCAAGATTCCATAAGGATTCCTGGCCCCCGAGCCCAAAACTCCCAACAACAAGTGCCCCCTGTCTCAGTCCACCAAACTCCAACCAGTTCCTCAAGAAAAAACTAGAACCATCCTCCAGTAAGCTAATCCAGCCCCAAACTAGTAATTTAGTCCTCTCCTCTCTCCAAATAATGCTCACTCTCCAAAAATCAAAAGTCCTCTCTCGAATGTTTTTTCCTCCTCTTATCCTCCTTTCCCCCTCTCTCATTCACCGCCTTCTCCCTTTCCTTAAGACTCACCCACCTTATCCCTCCATTCAATGCCAACCACCTTATCCCCTTCTCTTTAATGGTTCCATCATTCGATACAAAATAATAATTAATAATTTATTAAACTAGATTTTATTAAACAGATATTTAATCATTAAATTTGTTAATTAGTTAATTAAACCAATTCACATTCAACAAATATTTAACCAAGACAATTAATTAATTATTTATTTTAAACTAATATTCATTAAACCATGACAATTGATTAATACTTAGGGTTGTTACATTATTTAATATGAAGATGTCAGAAGGTGGGTCTATTGCATATCATTTAAATGAATTTAATACGGTTACTAATCATATAATTTATGTAAAAGTGGACTTGGATGATGAGGTCAGGGATCTTATAATCTTTTGCTCGTTGCCAGAAACCTGGAACGACTTGGTCATGGTTGTAAGTAACTTTGTCTCTGGTTCAAACACTTTAAAATTTGATGATCTTGTTGGTGTTATCCTTAGTGAGGAAATATGATGGAAAATCATAGGTGAGACATCAGGTAATGCATTAAACATGGAGAATAGGGGAAGCCAAAAGGATAGAGGAAAGGGCTCAGGGAACTGCCGGAATTCTAGGAAGGGAAGATCCAAATCCATATTTGGAAAGATAGAGTGTTATAATTGTGGGAAGAAAGAACATCTGAAGAAATACAGAAGAGCTCCAAAGAAACAAAGAGATGGACAGCAGGAGAAAAATCAAGAAGAAAATGTAACATGTGATCTGTTACAAGATGCTTTGATTCTTTCTGTAGATAATATTTCTGAGTCTTGGGTAGTAGATTTAGGGGCTTCGTTTTATGTCACACCCCATATGAAACTTTTTCTAGATTATGTTCAAGGTGATTTTGGACAGGTTCATTTGGGTGATGATGCACCATACAAAATTGTTGGAATGGGAAAGGTAAAAATAAAGCAAAGAAATGTAAGCCAATGGTTGTTGAAAGAGATAAGACATGTTCCATATCTAAGGAAAAATCTAATTTCAACAGAGAATTTGGCAAGTGAAGGTTGTATATCTATATTTATAGATAAGGTGTAGAAGGTCACCAAAGGATCATTGGTGATTACAAAAGGAGAGAAGGTAGGTACATTGCATTTATGTACTAGTAATATTGACTCTTCTATCTCTTTAGCTTCTACAGGAGTGGATACAACACTGTGGCATCATAGGATTAGAAACATGAGTGAGAAGGGGATGCAGATACTTTACAAAATAAATTTGTTTCTAGATATTAAACAAATTGATTCATATTTCTATGAGCATTGTGTTTATGGAAAACATAGGAGAGTCAGATTTCTCAGAGTCGGAAAAGAAAAGAAGAGTGAAAGGTTAGAGATTTTGCATACAGATGTATGGGGACCATCTCAGGTATCAACTCTTGGTGGCTCTCATTATTATGTTACTTGTATTGATGATGCAACTAGAAAAACTTGGGTTTATTGCATTCGACAAAAATCTGATGCTTTTGATACTTTTAAGAAATGGAAAGCTTTGGTTGAGAATGAGACTGGAAAAAGATTGAAGTGTCTCAGATCAGAAAATGGAGGTGAATATTTCAGCAAGTTGTTTGATGGTTATTGTTCATACCATGGGATTTGTAGAGAGAATACAGTTCCAAGAACACCACAAGAAAATGGTGTGTCAAAAAGAATGAAGATAATCATGGAGCGTGCAAGGAGTATGAGATTGCATGTTGGTTTTTCCTTACATTTCTGCATAGATGTTGTAGATATTGTTTTTTACTTAATAAACAGAGGACCTTCAATCTCTTTGGACGGTATAATTCCAGAGGAGGTGTGGATAGGTAAAAAGGTAAACTATTATTTTTTTAAGACTTTTGGTTACGAATCATTTTTCCATATTGATAAAGAAAATAGAACAAAGCTTGAGGAAAAATCCAAGAAGTGTACCTTTATTGGATACTGTGTTATTGATTTTGGTTATCTCTTATGGGATTATGAAAATAACAAAATTATTAGGAGTAGAGATTTCATATTCAATGAGAAGGTCATGTACAAAGAGCAGTTGTAGGGAAAGAAACAGGAAAAAGAAAAACCAGAATACACAGTGCTTGATAAGATCACTGAAAAAAGAAATTCCAAAGGTACCAGAAAATCAAAATGTAAAACAACAGGATCAACGGGTTTCTCAAACTTCTACAAGTGCTCTTAGAATATCTACCAGGTTAAGTAGACCCCCTAAACGATACTCTCCTTCATTGTATTATTTATTGTTGACTGATTTTGGTGAACCAGAATGTTATGAAGAGGAAATGTGGGTAGACACCAAAAAGAATTGGGAGCAAGGAATGAAAGAGGAAATGGATTCCTTGGTAAATAATCATACTTGGGACTTAGTTCAGTTTCCTGCAGGAAAAAGAGCATTGTAGAATACATGAGTTTACAATTTGAAAGAAGAAGATGGAGGGAAAAAGTGGTACAAGGCTAAACTTGTTGTAAAGGGGTTTGCACAAAAGAAAGGTATAGATTTTGATGAAATATTTTCTCTTGTTGTTAAAATGAATTCAATTAGGACTATTTTAAGTCTTGTGGCAGCATAATATTTGCATCTTGAATAGTTATATGTAAGAACAACTTTTCTCCATGGGGATTTGGAGGAAGACATTTATATGCAACAGCCACAGGGGTATGAGGTCAAAGGGAAGGAGAATTTGATATGAAGGTTGAAGAAGAGCTTGTATAGCCTAAAGCAAGCTCCAAGGCAATGGTATTTGAATTTTGACAGGTTTATGATGGAACAAGGTTATAGTAGATGTCATTTTGATCATTGTGTTTATTTTAAAAATATAGAAAATGGAAGCTATATTATCTTGCTATTGTATGTAGATTACATGCTTGTTGCAGGGTCTAATATGAAGGACATAAATGTGCTCAAGAAGAAATTAGATAATTCATTTGTGATGAAGGATTTGGGTGCCGCAAAGAAAATCCTTGGTATGAGAATAACAAGAGACAGAAAAAATCACAAATTGACATTGTCTCAGGGTGAGTACATAGAGAAGGTGTTGGAGAGGTTTAGAATAAAAAATGCAAAACCAGTTAGTACACCTTTGACTAGTCATTTCAAATTAACTAAGGAAATGTGTCCCAAGACATAGGATGAGATAGAATACATGCCCAGGGTCACTTACTCATCAACAGTTGGCAGTTTTATGTATGTGATGGTTAGAACAAGACCAGATATTACACATGCAGTGGGAGTTGTGAGAAGGTATATGAACAATCCAGGTCAAGAACACTGGGAGGAAGTAAAGTGGATTCTTAGGTATTTGAGAGGTACTGCTACTCATGCATTATGTTTTGGAGGTTCAGACATTGTTCTACAGGGATATGTTGATTCATATATGGAAGGTGATAAAGATAGCAGGAGGAGCACCACAGGGTATTTTTTTACTATAGGTGGAACAACAGTAAGTTGGATTTCAAAACTGCAAAATGTTGTTTCACTTTCAACAACAGAAGTAGAGTATTTTGTTGCTACACAGACTAGTAAATAAATGATTTGGTTACAGAGGTTTATGGAGGAATTGAGAAAGAAGCAGGAGAATAGTAGGTTGTACTTTGACAGTGAGAGTGCCATTCATCTTGCAAAGAACTCAACCTTCCATTCGAATACTAAGCATATACAACTCAAGTACCATATCATACAATCTATCTTGGAAGATGGACATTTGAAGTTGGGAAAGATACACACTAGCCAAAATCATGCAGACATGTTAGCTAAGGGAATAACCAAGAAGAAAATCAGTTCCTACTCAGTTTCAGTTGGTCTTCAATCATGAATATGAAGATGAGAAGTTTTTTAGGTCCAAGAAGGATCATATTCCATCATATACAACAACGGTGGAGTTTTTGAGATCGGTCTCCAAGTGGAATATTGTTGGTTGTGGAGCTTGACTATCTTCTTGATTCAGAGGTATTTTTTTTCATCCATGTTTATACCCCATGAAGACTTTACACCCCAAAATAATGTACACTCATCCACGCGGGGGAGTGCAGGGGGGGTTACCCCCCTTGCGAGGTCTGAGGGTTCGAGGGATAGCATTCATTATATGGTCGTATATTTGAAGGTAGAAGTTATGTTAGGGTTTTTTTCCCTAGAAGGAAACCCTATTTTATGAGGGAAATGTATTATGGCTATGCATTAATGTGAATATTGTATTCCAAGTGAGAATATTGTGAGAGAAAGAAGAAGAACTTATAGCAGGTGTGTTGTAGGTTGTATCACTTCATTTGTTAGATAATAATAAAGGAAGGACCTGGAAATTTATCTGGTGGACATAGCCCACACTGGGTGAACCACGTATATCTATGTATCTATTGTATTATGCATCTTCTGTGTTTTATTTCTGCATTTTTTTTATTTTATTTCTCCGCGATCCTGTTTTTCTAACACAATCAGCCTCTAATTGATTTTCATAATTCTCCTCTAGGTCTCTCTCATTCAACCAATTCTTTCTTGAAGAAACCTATACCTCCCTTATCTTTTGAAGATAGTAACCTTATTCTCAAGCATTTAATGGCTATATTAGGAGGAGGAAGGGGTGTGGGAAATCAACCACCACCTCCACCATCAGTAAATCCTTTGGTAGAAGCCATATATGGTCCTTTAAATCTCCCCCAAAATACACATGACTTACCAGAGAATTACCTTAAATTGCTCCCAAAATATGATGGGGAAATGAGTATAATTGTTGAAGAACACATGGATTATTTCTAAGTTTTCACAAATAACTTGTTTGTGAAACATTATGATGTGTTTATGAGACTCTTTTTCTAAACCCTTGTGTTAGCACCAGAAGTCACCTCTGGATTGAGGCAGAGGTAAGCCCGATACCCATCAATTTGTATGTCAAAATGAATAATTTAAAGGGGGTCGAATGGGCACAGACTCAGGACAATATCGCTTAAACTCATAAAGTTGGACCAACACACAAACACAAATGAGGTCTTGATTCGACTTTAGTTAGTAAGTTGCAGTAAGGGTGAGAAGGAAGAAGAAATTGAGGAGAAAATGAAAAGGTATTCTCTGGACAATAGGTCTTCCAGTAGCCTAAAGAGGAAAAACTCAGAAAACAAGATCCTCTTGGATTCAGAGTTCAGGATACTAAAAATGATATAACCGTGTTATAATCCAACATTCATTACCACATAGTCATAAACATTCATGTGAATCATTCAATCATGAACATTCAGTATCAGATGCAATAAAGAATGGAAACAGGAAGCTAACTTTCATCAAAAAAGAAATCTCAGATCTAATTACATAACTAGATAACCAGAGGCTTCATCAAAAGTTGACAATACGGGAGCCTAGATCAACCATCCCCCATAAAAAAATATCAACAATGCCTACATATACTCATAGAAACTACCACCACCACATGTGCGATCAAATCAAATATTTTCAAATCTTTGCATCTGAAACTCCTCTGCAGACTGTGCATGTAGTCGTTTGTCGGACCGCCCATGTGGCTCCCTGTCATATGCAATCTCATGTCAATCTGGGCTGACAGTCTACTTCCACGCTTAGTCCTTCTTTAGATTTCCATTTATGTGGTGACACGAGGTTTCAACCACCTCTCTCACTTTCATTAAGTACCCGCATCATGATAGAGATGAGCCTGAGTCAACACAGCATCTGGAAAAGCATGCTAGTCGCACTTTGAAACTCTGCCACTTGGATCTTCACTAGAGGTTTGCAGGGAATATTAGTAGGTGGACGTGGATGCTGGCGATGGGGATATGGCGAGATGATTGGCACAAACTGGTATGGAATGGTAGGTGATCGAAGGCCAAGTGGAACGATGTAGTTGGTGGGGTAGTGACTGAAAAACGTGGGCTCCAGTACTGAGGAGTTGAGGTGTAAAGGTGCAGGGGAATGATGTGGTGAGGAGAGAGAACATGGAGGTAGTTATGTGTGAGGTCAAGAGGTACATGACATCCACAGCGGAGGCGACATGGAGTGGGAGTGGAAGACACATGTTGGGAGGTAAGAGGGGAGACGTGACAACGGGAAGGGAATGGGCACGCGAGTGATGTGAGTGGAGGACGAGTGGTGATAGGATCAATGACAGCAATGGGAGGNNNGGGGGGTCCGAGTTATTGTGAGGGCGACACATAGTGGGGGGGCCACACTTGCAAAACCACCAACTCGGACGGCCCCCTCGTTAAAGGAAGAAGGTCAGGGGGGTATGATATGCAATAAGGACTGTAGATCTAAGCACCCAGATCTGAGCCATTGATATCTGCATTTCTCTTAACACAACATGCCAGAGCCAAAAACTTAAGATAAAAAGATAAAGTGGGTCGCACAAGCAACCCCTTTCATACATTTCTTCAACAAGGGTAATTTTCTGAGGGAAACAACACCCCCCCCCCTTACATAGATGTCTAATAACATTAGGCTCCATGGGGGATAGATTCCTCCCTGCGAGGCTCTAAGATCTCCAGTAGTTCCAGTCGCCTTCTGCATTGGGCTATGGAGCCAAGCTCAAAACACCTTGCTAAGGAATACAGGTCGATAAGTAAAAACGAAAAATAAACACACATGCTCCAAGGAGCTTATTTATGTACAGTCCTAAACTAATTTAATTTTTACACAGTGCTAGGTGAAAGAAAAATTACACCATAGCCATTCAAGTGGCTTCCTAACTGGAAGACCATTTACTCTGTCAATGACTGATAATAGATGATGCAACTGTGATAGCAGAATGGTTACATCGTTCATCTTTCCTCCAAAGGCTAGAGTTGAGATAAATCTAGGCAGCTCCAAGGCATGAAGGAAATGTAGCTCCATGTACTCACTGACAGGCTCATAGAATGAGTGGAAAACTCGAGAAAATTTGTAACGGACATCCCATTCTGCTCCATGGTTTCTCACGCAGGAATAAATATCTCTGGTAAGAATAGGTGGGTGAACAATCGATGCAAGTTGATTGGTTTCGAGCTATGGTTTCTCATTGATAGGATCTAGGCAAGAGATAAACTTTCCTTCTGGCTCTTCCTCTTCTTCATTGGAATATTCATCAAAAGTTGGTTGATCTTAGTCACTATCTGAAATCACTTCTTCGTCATAAGTAGGGTGACCAAGAACATTTATTTCGAGGATCGGAATATCCTCTGCATCTTCATAAGAGAAGCAAGCATGATCTATATCCAATTTCTCTATTTTTGCAAAAAGTGATTTTACCAATCCCACCAGCTCACCCAAAGAATCTTTTTCATCCTCGCAGTCTGTATCAGAATCTGCTATATTCTGAACACAGTCATTATATTCCTTACAACAGTTGTGAGAAATAAACTCAGAGGAATAAAACTTTTGACAATGCCTATTGAAAGTCGCATGAAACTGTTCCAGGGAGGAGATGCTAGCAGGGGATAAGGAGTGGTACCACTTACGAGAATCTCCTACTAACGAGATCATGAACATATTTAATAATACATCCTCATGATGTATTTCCCATTGATGAATGAGTTCATGAAACTCAAGGAGATGTTGAAGATGGTTGTCCTCTTTACGCTCTCTAAATATGGGCAAATAATCACCCTATTCATTTGGAGTAGGAACTATTATCACTTCAAAAGTCACCCTAGACTGTAATCAGGTGAGCTTGGTAACATCAAAAGTTTTGTAAATGTAAATGAGTTTTTTAAAAGGTCAAATGGACAAGACTCAAGACTCAGAATAATAAGGCTTTAACTCAGAAATCTGGGCTAGCATGCACAAGAAAATGAGGTCTTGATTAGCTTCAGTTAGTGAATAGGAGTAAAAGTGAAAAGGAGGAATAATTAGTGAGGGAGGTGTAAAGGCCTACTATTAACATCAGGTTTTCAAGCATCCCAAGGAAGAAAAACCCAAACACAATATCTTCTTCAATTCAGAGTATAAATAAAGTTGAAGAACATCAAAGACCAGATATGATCGTTTTCAATCTCCCAGGGAAATTTCAAGCTGAGAAAGCGACTACTAAAATACTTCTCGAAAAAGTTCTATGGGTCAGCTCGGGTGTGCTAGAGGCAGCCACAACCGAAATAGTGGAGTCGACACAATGGAGTCGCTAGGTGCAAGCGCAATCTTCAATGGTTCTGATATATGATGCACCTTCAAAATCAAAAGCTCTTTGTCGTTCTATCCCAGGGAAATGTCTTCAATTTGTTCCCTGACAACGGCGCCAGAAATTTAAGAACCAGAAGTCACCTCTGGATTGTGAATAGTACCCATCAATTTGTATGTCACAATGAATAATTTAAAGGGGGTCGAATGGGCACAGACTCAAGATAATATCGCTTAAACTCAAAAAGTTGGACCAGCATGCACATGCAAATGAGGTCTTGATTTGACTTTAGTTAGTAAGTTGTAGTAAGGGTGAGAAGGAGGAAGAAATTGAGGAGAAAATGAAAAGGTCTGCTCTCGACAATAGGTCTTCTAGCATCCTAAAGAGGAAAAACTAAGAAAACAAGATCCTCTTGGATTCGGAGTTTTGGAGACTGAAAATGTTATAACCATGTTATAATCCAACATTCATTACCACACAGTCATAAACATCCATGTGAATCATTCAATCATGAACATTCAGTATCAGACGCAATAAAGCATGGAAACAAGAATCTAACTTTCATCAAACAAGAAATCCTAGATCGAATTACATAACTAGATAACCAAAGGCTTCATCAAAAGTTTACAATACAAGAGCCTAGATCAACCACCCCCCATATCAAAATATCAAAAATGCCTATGTATACTCAGAGAAACTACCACCGCCAGATGTGCAATCAAGTCAAATATTTTCAAAGATTTTCATCTGAAACTCCTCTATAGACTGTGCATGCCGTCGTCTGTCAGACTGCCCAAGACACTCCCTATCAGACGCAATCTCATGTCAGTCTGGGATGACAATTTGCTTCCATGGCTGGTCCTTCCATAGCTTTCCATTTATGTGGTGAGACTAGGTTTCAACCACCTCTATCACTTTCATTAACTACTCGCATTGGGATCGGGATGAGCCTAAGTCAACACAGCATCTGGAAACATGTTTTGGTCACACTTTGAAACTCTTCGACTTTGATCTTCACTGGACGTTTGCAGGGAATACTGGCAGGCGGACGTGGACGCTAGCGATGGGAAGTTGGCGAGATGATTGGTGCAAATTGGTATGGAATTGCAGGTGATCGGAGGCCAAGTGGAACGATGCAATTGGCGGGGAGGTGACTAGGAAATGTGGGCACCAGTACTCGGGAGATGAGGTGTAAAGGTGTAGGGGAATGATGTGGCAAGGAGAGAGGACGTGGAGGCAGGTGTGTGCGAGTTCAGGAGGTACACGACAGCCACGGTAGAGGAGACATGGAGCGGGAGTGGAAGACATGTGTCCAGAGGTAAGTGGGGAGATGTGACAATGGGAAGGGAACAGGTGTGTGAGTGA
>JASDQU010305917.1:18951-71639 GCA_032191745.1 Picea mariana | reverse complement strand
CATAGTAGTGGTCCTTGAAAATTTCGATACATGTAACCAATGGTGTGAAGAGCCTCGTAGTAATTCTATGATCGTGATCCATGGAAATGATAGCTCTTATGTAATACCAATATGGTGGTGAGTAAGTTGATTGCATAAGGTAGATTCACATGAAAAGATCAAGAAAAATCTAACTTCTCAAGCAAGCTAAAGAACTAACACAAGTCATTAGTTGTGAATTGAATATTGGACAAAGCTCTATTGTATAGTGAATCCAAGTCATCCAACCAAGCTATCTGCAATCAATCTTATCAACATCTGCCTCAATCGACCTGTCATGAATCCATGTCATCCAACCAAGCTATCTGCAATCAATCTTATCAACATCTGCCTCAATGCCTCAATCGACCTGTCATGGATCATTGCAATTTGCATCTTCCTTAAAAATATTTGTAGATCATTATTTCACCATCAAGCGATCTACATAGTCAATCAAATGTGTAGAATTGTAGAATTGAATGGAGCAAGAAAAATTGTGAGTTGAGAGACATTGTTGATAACTAGGTATTATCTTGGATATTATTGGATTCTCATTCCTCTACCCACTTCATTAACATATTCTCTACAAAATCCGAAGCCATCCTTCCCTGGTTGATCCTGTCTAACACCGACTTGAAACTGTGGTTCCCAACAAGATTAAAAGAAAATCCCATCTGATTCTGGATCTAGCATGAGAGTCTAAGAATTGACACATTGCATAATTTAACATGGTCCCAAGTTTCTTCACTAATGGAACCAAAGTGTTAGCACACTTCTTCTTTGATGAGCAAGAAACTGTTCAGTTTACTAAAGTATCCATGGATTTCGGTGGATAGAAAATCAAATCCTTGATTTCCCACACTTCCATAGGGTGTTTCAAATATCATGTTCTCGTACTTATTAGTCACATTCATGCGCAAGTCATTCGCATCCACTTTCTTTGGTAGCCCGTGAATCCATTAATGAGAAAGGTGAAGGTGCGTCATATCATGTAGCATCAAAATTCAACCATCAAAATCAATATGTTCGATTTTTTGGACCAACAGTGCAACCATAGGAGTTCCTATATCTGGAAGACTTGAGAAAAGTGGCATATAGTTATATTTTGAATTGATTTATGCTCATGTGTTGTACCATAACAAGTATGTTCATTCTGATCTTGAAATACTGCACCACTAAAATCAAAATATGGGGAATCTCCACCCATGATGCCTTCCTTACTTAGCAAGTTAACTGATGATTACATTGTAAAATTTCTCATAATGTCTCTCAAGTATTCCTCCAGCAAACTGTAACATATGTCTTATGCACATATATGGTTGGCCTGCTGTAAAGTCAGAAGTAGCTTGTCAAATAGTGCGCTTTCTTGGGTGAGAAATTGTCTCCCTAAAGAAAAGTGGAGGCCCGGATACTTCAATCTTTAGGGTGCCAGGTTCGTTGTCTGGAAAACTAGCCAACACACCGTGCCACACAGTTGGAAAGAATTTTTTGTTGCATAAGGAAATAGCCCACGTGTTGTTGGAAAGGAACACACTGCCCAAAGAGGTATAACGATATATGTTTTCTTGTTTTGTTTGGCATTGCATTGAGATATTCCACAATATTGATTAATACTATTTTACTTTCTTTCATATTGAAATATGAATACGATGCTAACGAAGAAATGAAATAAATATGGAAGTAGTGTTAAGGTGAAGAATGATAAACTCTGTCCAAACTAACCAAATAAATGAATACGATGCTAACGAAGAAATGAAATAAATATGGAAGTAGTGTTAAGGTGAAGAATGATAAACTCTGTCCAAACTAACCAAATAAATAAAGGTTAAATGTGTAAAAAAAAAAAAGTGTGGGGAGATTTTGGAGAATTTTGAAAAAAAACATTTGAAATATGTTTTTTTAGGTAAATGAGTTTTAAATAAAATTTTATTTCAAGATTTGGAAGTCATAAAATTTGTAATGCATATGTAATCCAGCCTTGTGTACAAGTGAATTTGGTAGTTTTGATGGTCCAAGGATTGGAAGAAATGATCAAGATTGTTAGACTCTGATTTCCTAAACAATCACAAAGTCAGAGACTACCTGCTTATGAGCTGTAATCCTTATCTATTAATGAGGTGTTGTCATGATCTATTGATGAGTTGCAGTGAGATCTAAATCTAAAAGTGGTCAAATACATGTATTATAATTTGATATACATAAGTAGAAAATGGCATAAAATCTTTCCAAAGTTCTCGTATCTTGCTTGTGCTCTATTTGCTAGCAACATGGTATTAAAACTTTTATGGTTTTAAGAGCTTAATAACACCATGGTAGGTGAATTGTAATAATACAAGGAGATCTCTTATTGATTCATTGATTCATGATGAGAAGATTTGTTCCAAACAAAAGGAGTCCACACAATTAGACAAAGAATCCACGCTCCAAACAAGGTCACACTTATCTTGTTTGAATGGCCATTGTTTTGTTTATGTATCTTGGAAAATATTTCTTTAGATCTTGTATGTCAGATCTCAGGGTGAAAGAGAGATTAGAATGACAGATCACTCAGATCTATTTAAAAATTAGAGATTTTGGATCTTGTTGGTTTGATCTGCAACTCATAGTAGATCTACTTTAACATAGAATCACATAAATCTCTCCCTTCAAGATTTGTTTTATTTGTAGAGACATCTTTAGTGTGTAGCCAACGACTCATATACAATCCCTAGAATTCATTCTCCTCTCTCGCGATCTGATCACGGGCCTGAATACGTTTACTGTGTAAATTAGAACCTGTGACATTGCATTGACATTTGAAGGAGTATCTTGATCTGGCACCGTCAGTGGTACAACAACTTGATAGTGTTGAATTGGCACAACATTCAAGGATACATCAATCTAGTGATGTGCCACATAAAAGATGCCCATAACTATGGAGAAGAGGCACTGTGGAAAAGAAACAAAAAGAAACAATTCTGAGATTGTATCCCTGTAGCTAAAGGATTGTTGACGAGCGTAAAAAAAAATTTTAAAATGGTGCTGTGAATTTCATCATGTATCTTCAGCGATCTATAGACGTTAGTTGGTGCTGCAATCTATAGTAATTTTAGTAATCAAGCATCTTACGAGACCCATTGTTCTATCCGCTGTTTATAGCGGATCCGAGGTCCACTACAGTTTGTTTGGACTCCACGAATGAGGAGTACTCGGGCGGCCTCTTTGCATCGTGAAAGCTTAGTTGGGACGTGACCGATTTGGCTATTTTCTGTCTCGTGGGATCTAGATCCCTCATGTCCAATTCACAGTTCTTGCAATCCCTTCACCTGGTTTTTCTTTAGGTTTCTCAGCTCTGTGTATTTGGTTAGTTTCAATTGAATTCCGTGCGTTTAACTGGCTTCATTGCTGTTGAAGACTTGAGCTCAAGCGGCCAAAGCGTTAAACATCTCGATTTTAACAAGATACGGATATTCAGTGTGTTTAGAATTTCAAATCCATGGTTTTCAATGAGTTTTCAAATACGGAATGTACAGTTTACAACGATATCTGCAGTCAGTATGAAAACAGTTTAGAGGATATCTGTAGTTAGTATGAAAACAATGTAAAGCTCTACAACATGTATCAGCTATTAGATCTGATAGTCAAGATTCATGGCAGAAAATCCTACATTGAAAATAGTGTAAAAATGAATTATTACTGTTATTCTCTTGGTTTGGTTCAATCTAGTAAATGTAATTATAATCAATCAATGCCAATAAGATGCAAATGCACCATGCTATGATGAGTTATTTAAATTTAAATTGACCTTCAGGAAAATGTCGTAGTCTAAGGCCTCCAAAATGCCGACCTTGAAGTATCCCTGACACCTCTTCATGGCTGCCTATAACACTAGCTCGCCCTCACACTCAATTTCCAATTTTTGTTCCATAACTTCGGAAGAATCTGTGGAGTTTCAGCACCTGCCAATTGTTTTGGGTCGTGGTTTTAAATACCACACAACGCTAGTGGAAAAGGAGGGTGTCCATGGTTCAAATTGTTAAATGAAGCTAGATTTAAACCTCTTTTGAAAGGATTCATACAGACAAAATTTTGTATTGGGCCAAATATTTATTTTTTTAAAGGCACTTGGAGGTAAAGACATTTGTTTTGTTAAAAAAAAGAGGTATGTTGGTCAATTCATTTTGCAAAATTGTAATCACACTTTAGGGTGCATCCTTAATAGTATCTCACACCTACAACAAATAAAATGAGCATGATATAAAAGAAACAAGGGCAAGTGAGCATGAATAAAATAACAAATGTTTAAAGCGATAAAGCATTTACAAAATGTCTCTCGAGAAATCAAGGAATTACAAGACTACAAGCATGAATTGCATAATTGACTTATTGATCTGGCTCAAATTAATATGAAGGATTGATTGACTGAAGCATTCGAGCTAAAATTAAGAAACACAATTGATGCAACAAATGACCTACAAAAGGTTGATGCAATTTGTGATACAGAGGATCTATTACAAAAGGATAATACGACTTGTGATATAAATGAGATTATACAAAAAGTTGATGCAACTTGTGACACAAAATATTTATTGCAAATGGTTGATTATACTTGTGATACACATGACTTAATGGTGGATACAAAAGAAACACAAGAGATGGATGATGAATTCTTAACTAATCATAAGATGGAATCATACAATGGACTAATGAAGAAAATTATTGTTAAAGATGAGTCATGAGGAGCATAGAATGAAAGCAACAATAGCAACAAATATGAATCCGAAGATACAAAAGAAGAACATCAAGAATTAAAAATGATCTTTCCAAGCTGATTGTTGGACCTTGGGAGGATTGTCATTCAACAAAAATTGGAATGGCTTCGGCTATGACAAAGGAAACAACTTTCAGATCTCATATTACTCCAAACCAATTCAGTTTGTGAGTGCAAGATTTCTTGAAGAAGTTAAGAACCTACATTGTCATAGAGTTGGTCACTTGGATACACGGTGTTTTGATCTCCATCCTTGTCTTCATTGTGGGAAGACAGATCATCTCTCAAAAAAATGTCGAAAGAAGAAGGTTAAGAAAACAATTTAGTATGGTTGGATAAGCTCTTGGAAATGGAATCAACAAGTAAATAAGCTACATAAATCTTACAATCTAGTCCAGACACAGGTAAAGACACATTTGTATGGAGAAATGACAAAATAAAAAAGATTTCAAACAACTATTCCAAATGATTTGGGGCATAATCTCAGCGCAACTCTACATATTTTTTGAAATTGAATCATGAATCCAAAATGGTACTCTGTTAGGATCTGTCCCTAACCCCTCGTAGTTAGTCATTAGTTAGTTGTCATTGTAATAAGTGGTCAATCCTCATTATTATCGGGACCACAAGTAGTTAGGAGGTTTGTTAGTGGAATGTTATAAGTTAGTTATGGATAACACATGGTATTGGCCCATGGTATTTTTGGTTGTGAACTGTATTTAAAGAGTGCACCTCTCCATGGTAAGTTGTTGAGTATTATTGTAAAGAGCTCTGCTTATTTGGAGGTTGCCCCCTCGAAATGTAAGTGAGATAAGTTTTTTGTGATATCAATATTATATTTTTGCTCTATATTTGATGCTCATATTACTTGTGTAGTATATTTCTTCTTCTATTAATTGTTCCAAGTATATCATAAGCGGTATCAAAGATCTTTCATGGGTAGGGATTGTGGGTGAAAAAACAAATCCAAGGTAGCGACGTATTCCGGTGTCGATAAACCATAGATATATGTCATTCAGCACACAAATTCACATTTGGGGAAGCATACACACAGGAAATACAAGTGGCACTTAAGTGCACATCTGTTGGCCACCCTTGTTGATACCCCTTCAAGTGGTATTGTATCAAACAACACTTGTGCACGAACTTTCCCTAGGCTCGCCTAGCTCAACCAATCGGTTGTTTGACTGCTATAGTGTCATTGAGAACAACACTCACGAAGATACTCTCTAGTACCTGGGTAATTGGGTAGTACAACTAAGGGTACGGTCGAGCCTCCTTAGTTGGTGCCCTGAGATATTGGACCAATTACTATTGTCGACCCCGCACGTATATCAAAGAGCTATAACACAAGGAAAACCCTTATCTGTAGGTATCCTGAAACAAATTGTAACCCTTGGGAAAGACACAAAATAAATGAAGACCAGGACATAAAGAGCACAGATCGGATATGTTGTCGCGCAACTCAACTTGCTTCATTCTTGTTGTGAAATTCCTACAACTTTCTACCTATTAAGAATTTGGACATTCTGACACTGTAGAATTATTCAGATCAAAGTATAACTCTGTAGGAGTAAAAAAAAAAAAAAGGAGTTTGGATCCTAACAACATCCTTATTTGAGATATATCCCAGTGGCTTCCTCATTTCTCCCTAATCGCAGTGATACCTATCATTTTTAAGTCTTTCCATGAACCCAATCTCCTTCATGAAACCCTTATTTGGTACCTAACCCATCAGACTTCTTATCTTATGTTGATCACTATGGTAGCACTCTCCCTAAGCCTCCATAATGGGACCTTCCACCCACTCTCACATTGGGGACGAATGGGACACTAAGGTCAACCAACTATCTGATGATGTCTTTGTGATCAAACAGAACCTAGGGGATCTTGACCAGCTCAAGCAACGCTTTCAAGACATGGATGCCTGCATGTCATTTCCCAACACCTTGGATTGCTTGACAAGGGTAAGAGCCAAGAGTACCACTTTGAATCCCCTCATTACTCTCATTATGAGCATACTCATAATTCCCACTCCCCTTGGAAGTTGGGGTTCTCCAAACTCCTGGAATAAGTTTCCAAAAGTGGAGATGCATAAATTTGATGGATCTAACCCAGTTGGGTGGGTCTCCCATATGGAACACTACTTCTCCCTCCATGATTTTAGGGATGATGAGACCAAACTCCATGTAGGTTTTATGTACTTAGACCAAGAACATTGGCAATGGTGGCAGTGGCATAAGAAATGCTATCCAAGACATCCCAATTTGAACATGTTCACCAAGGTTGTTTGTGCAAATTTTGATAGGGAATCTCATTATTTGGGGCCCCTCACCAAGATGGAACAACCAAGGTCAATCATCGATTTCATAATAGCATTTGAACAGTTGGCTATCAGAATTGAGAGATCATTTGATGAATTCTATGTTGAATGCTTCATCAGTGGCTTAAAGGAGGAAATATGTTCTCATGTTTGCATGCATAATCCTATTACTTGGTTGCAGGTGTGAAAATTATCCTTGGAATCTAAGACCATTCATCAGGCATAACCCCTTCATTCTTCAGTCCCCAACCGTCCTCGTCTAGGGGCTACCACTGCTCCCACTCAAACCTTGAAGGTTCAAAAGGTGTCTCCAGCAGAAATGGAAAAAAGTAGGAAACAAGATCTTTGTTATTACTATGATTACAAATATGCGCCAGGACATAAATGTCATGAACATAATTTCTTCCATATTGATGGGTTAGAAGATCGAATGTCAAATGAGGCCCTCGAGCTAAAGGATATTGAACCCACACCACCCCTCTTATAAGCCATTGCTCCTACAGTGGAACCGGAAGAACCTGTCATCTCTCTCCATGCCCTTGCTGGTATTTCTTCCCAACAAACAGTAAATATCAAAGACTACATCAAACAGTGGTCGGTAGTAGTGTTGATTGATAACGACAGCACCCATAATTTTAATCATCGCATGGTTGTCGAAGATGTCAATTGTTTTATTCGAACAATTTCAAATTTTCAAATTCTCATAGCTAATGGGGGTACAATGAAATGTGGGGGCCGCTATGAGAATTTCTAACTCCAAATGGGCGATTTTTACCTTGAAAACTCACATATTTTACATTTCCATGGGTGGTTGTGATATTTTCTTGGGTGTTGAATGGTTGCACACTTTGGGACCGATTACCATGGATTATTAGGAGTTATATATGAGCTTTACTCAAGAGGATCACACTTATACCCTTCGTGGCTTGCATGTTGAGTCCCCAGAAATTATCAGCTCTCACATAATGGAGAAACTTCTGAAGAAGGTCATCAGAGGGTGATTTCCCAATTTAATTCCATCCAGGTACAAGATCCATCATCCTCCAAAATCCATCCTGACCTGCAACTTACCCTAGAAAAGCACCACCAGGTTTTTGAGACACTCACAGAATTACCACCATTCCAAGGCGAGCATGATCACAACATCCCTCTCCTTCCCAGCAGTCATCCCCCCAATGTACACCCATACAGGTACCCCTTTGCTCAAAAAAATGAAATAGAAAAAATAGTGCAAGAATTGTTGGAAGGAGGGGTAATTTGCCCAAGTACCAGCCCATACTCCTCCCCTGTTGTAATGGTCCTAAAGAAAGAATTTTCTTCACGCATGTGTCCATATTTTAGTGCAGTTAATAAATTTAGCATTAAGGATAGGTTTCCCATTCATGTCATTGATGATCTATTGGATGAGCTCTAGGGTGCTTGTTTCTTTACCAAATTGGATCTTCGCTTCGGTTATCACCAGATTCGGATGAAGGAAGCAAATATTTTGAAGACCTCTTTCAGAACTCATGAAGGCCATTATGAGTTCTTGGTAATGCCTTTTGGGGTTCACAATGCTCCATATAACTTCCAAAGTCTCATGAATAAACCTTTGAAGCCCTACCTTTAGAAGGATTTTTTGGTTTTCTTCGATGGCATTCTTATTTACAGCCACACTTGGGATTCCCATCTTCAACATGTGGAAAAACTCCTACAATCGTTACGACACCATCAGTTGTTCGTCAAAAAATCCAAGTGTTATTTTGGGGCAAATGAGGTCGAATACTTGGGACACATCATTGGTTGTGACAGAGTACGCGTGGACCCCAACAAGATTCAATCCATGCAGGATTGTCCATGTCCTAAGACCTTGAAAATCCTTTAGGGTTTCCTTGGACTTACAGGATATTACAAGAAATTTGTCAACCATTATGGAAAAAATTCCCAACCATTGATTGACCTTTTGAATAAGAATGCTTTTTAGTGGACCCCTGCAACAAAGCAAGCCTTCCTATATTTGAGGCAGGCCATGTGTACTACCCTAGTCTCAGTAGTCCCTGACTTCAACATAAATTTTATGGTCGAATTGGATGCTTCAAGAACTGGCATTTGTGCAGTTCTCACCCAATACAGTCAACCTCTTATTTTCACTAGCTAGGCTTTGAGTGGTCGCAATTTGGGAAAATATACATATGAAAAGGAAATGATGACCATTATCCATTTTGTGCACACTTGGATACCATATCTATTTGGGCATCCTTTTCAGATCAAAACCAATCAACATAGTCTCAATTATTTCCTTGAGAAAAGGTTGTCATCCCCAAAAAAAACAAGTGGTTGACCAAAATGTTGGGCTATTATTATGATATCATCTATAAGAAAGGAAAAGACACTTTCATGGTAGATGTGTTGTCCAGACAATATGAAGATGAAGGTTCCCTCTTTTCTCTATCATTACCAATCCCTCATTGGATTGATGAAGTTTGGCATAAATGGCTATCACATCCAACTATCTCACAGATAATTCAACAACTTCAAACTCACACTAGTCCTCGCACCGGCTATACTTGCACATCTAATGTACTCAGATATAAGGATCACCTAGTTTTATCTCTGGATTCAGCACTCAAGCCAAGGATCTTAAATGAGTTGCATTATTCTTCTCTTGCAAGTCACTTAGGATTCCAAAAGACCTATACTCATGCTCCCCGCTTCTTTTTTTGGGAAGGTATGAAGAAGGATATCCTCACCTTTGTCACTGAATGTGATGTTTTTCAATGCCATATAGGTGAAATTGTCAAGACCCCCGGAGCTCTCCATTCATTACCCATTCTAGATTATATTTGGACTGACATCTCCATGGAATTTATAGTGGGCCTTCCCAAAGAAAGTAACAAGTCCGTCATAATGGTAGTGGTCGACCGCCTTTCCAAGTATGCACATTTTTGTGCCTTACCACACCCTTTTACACCAACTCTAGTCACACAAGTTTTCATTTATCATATTTTAAAGTTGTGTGGCATGCCAACATCCATTGCATCTGACCGTGACCTGACCTTCACCAACACCTTTTGGAATGAATTGCTCAAATTATAGGGCACACAATTGAACATAAGCACAACATACCACATGTTATCGCACAATTTGTACTTGCCCAAAGCCCAAGGAAAGTGGATACAAAATTGGCGTAACTGGGAATGACCTATCATGGTCAACTTAATAGGAAACCCATTTATATTTAAGAGTATGTCACGGTACCCCAAGGGAGACGTCCCCAATGACCTGAGGATTTGAGAAGGCTAAGGAAAATGATACAAGAAAGCCTCTCCCCTCTCACGGTTAACTCAAGTCAAAGGGTTCTTTGAGTCTTATTAGAGATGAAGCAAAAGAGTAATATTGTGTACCTTCCCAGAACAAGACAACAAAGAGAAAAAAGGGCACTTTCAAGTACCAAAATGATATTAGTGCTTCATAAGACAATGAACTCTTAGAAAATAGACTAGCTGATATAAAATTGCAATATTATAACAGTTTATAACAGCAATGATAAATTTGTAAAAGCCACAATAATTATACTTCAAAATGCTTGAGAAAAGACTTGAAATAATAGCTTCAACTAGGTAAATTGATATTAGATAGTCATAGGCAGTTTTAGCAATGTCTAACTAGCATAACATGTCACTTTTAGGGGGTTTTTTTGTTGTTAGATGGTTGTAGAAATATTTTTCAACAACAGCAAGTTAGTTAGTGAATTTGGATAATCTAGGGTTAGTAGAAGTTAGTAAATGCTCTAGGGAAGATGGTTTGAAAGTTGTTTGATCAATCAATCACTTGTAGTGTGTAGACTAGTGCCTTTTAGGGTAATGGAGTCAATGATAACATAAGCAACTCCTAGAGGAAAACAGCAATGATAATACTTAGTCAAAGGATATGGAGAAGATGAGAGAGGTGTTGGTAACCCAAGGCCTCAAACATCCAAGTCCTAGAGGTAATTGATAGAAAGTAAGGAAACTTAGGCCTTAGCGATTTCTCTTTTCCTTCGACAATTTGAAATAAAATATGCAATAGGCATTGAAATAGGGTTACTAGAGTGCTACAATGGTAGGGCTCTAGCATCTACTTCTAAATATGGTGCTCCTTGAGAAATTTAAACAAGTAGAAAATTATAGAGAAAAGGATAATAACTTATGCCTTTCTCCTAGGGTTTCAAGCAAGCAATTTCATAATCTTTGACATGAAAAAGTAAAATTCACCATAAGCATTCATTCGCAATAAAGAAATACATATTTTCTACTTATTTCACCAAGAATAATCAATCTTAAACCCTAGTTTAAGATCCTCCACCACGAAAATAGCCAAGAAACACCAAAAATAGCCTCCTCCAAGAAGTGTGTCTAAAATTTCAGTCAATAACCCTTGAAAAGGGTGAAAATTTCAGACCTCACACTTGTGTGATGAGTGAATCATGATACAAAATGAGAGTTTTTTCTCTTATTTATACAGTATCCATGACCTTTAATTACAATTAGGTCATAAAAATGTCGACATGGCCAAATTACATTAAAATCCAGTTTTTTACATAAATGACAACAATTAAACCCTAATTTCATCTTCAAGGGTGACATCATGCCCTTCTAAGGTGACGTTAGGCCCCCAAGGTGGAATGCTAGGCCTCAAATGCAAAACATTTGGCCTCCAAAGGCCCTAAATGCTACCACACGTGCCAAGTAGCACCAAACCACCCTCATAAATGCAAACCCTGATTGGATGACGTCTAGGGTCAAAATGATGACATCAGGGGCCCTCAAGGGTCAACGTCACAGTGGAAAGGAAAGACCCCCCCTGGGTCTATGCCTGCCATAGTGTCTCGGGGGAAACTCCCTTCTTTCTTCCTGGTGCAATTCTCTAGTGTCTTTCTACCCCTGGTTGGGGTCACAACATCCATCTGTTGGGCTTTCATCCCCATGGAGGTTTGAGCTAATCATTCCCCCATATGTACATGTTTGTTGGGCAAGGTCCTGCAGCAACAACAAGTATTCCCTCCAAGGGATCATAAGTCTCAGGTATCATATCAATCTCAATCACATTTAATAATCAAATTACCCAAACATGTACATCAAACCCCCCCTTACCCAGAAAAATGCTCAAAGAAGTTATGTAGCTTAACAAATCAGGTTTGGAGAAGGTCTTAGGATTTCCTATTGGGATAATCCTCCTTAATTTTTGGGTGTTTCCTGGTGAGAACCAATCTAGGTCATGTAAGTGTGTGTGAAGTGGTGTAGGGGAAATGTTTGGGCAGAGGGTGTAGTGATAACAGGGAAATGTAGGTCTTGCATGTGGGTGCCTCTGTAGAGGGAGAGCTTCACCTTATCATGGATGTCATTGTTTCTTATCCCATTCAATTCCTTTTATTATTAGTCTTATTTCTTTTGGTCTTTTTTCTTTTCAGGGGAAAAGTTGAGGGACATTGTCCTAGCGTGGTGACCAGAGGTGACAGTGTTACCCACAAGCATTTCACGGAAATGAGAAGGTTGGCTTGTGATGAGACCTCCTTTCTCTTGGTTATGCCACCAAGAGCCACTACCCTGTCTTGGTGACCAGATAGATGGTAGTTTCATACTGCTACATGCACATGGACCTAATAGGTCGCCTCATGATGAGACCTCCCATCCACCAACTAGTACCTTGAGTTTCGATTTATCTTATGGGTCCCCTTTTCTTAATAAGAATATTTTTATTGCTTTCTCGAGAATCCCTAGGCGAAGCATCTCAAAGGTTTCATTTTGGATTTTAAATATTGCCAGCTACTTTTACTATCTAGGCCTTTAGCCCCTTCTTCCCACAAGACAACGTACAACCCTTCCTGGTGTGGCAAACCCAATGTCCGAACCAAGGTGGGGGTAGATTAGAGGAATATTGATGGAAAGTGGTAAGTATGGATGGAATGGATGATGACCTTTCATAGACCCACCCAGTGGAAACCATCCTAAATGGGAATCAACTTACGATGGAATCATGTCACGCTCCCAGGTATGAGCAAGTCAAAGAGCATAATTTCCAAGAAAACGTTATGAAATGAAAGAGAATTCAATGCAACATATTCAAGTGCTTCAATAATCAGAGTGACACATACCATGATACCCATACTCATTACCTCATGGAGAAAGACTTACTGCTACTTCAGGACCAGGCTGGTGGGATGGATATTGTTTTTGTTGATAGGTGGGTTGCACTAAAGAAAAGATAGGCCCTCCATGGCCATGCTCAAGTCATCTGGCTCTCGACACTCCATGTATAGGACCTGTGGGCCTCAAGACATGATCTTCTTAGTTATCCCTAGGATAGGGGATAACATCTGGCTCCAACTCGGGGACATGTGCTCACCATAGAGCGCATGAGAATTTCATCATCTCTGGTATGACTTGTATTTGCTAGATCTCAAAAAAATGCATCAGTAATCATCAGGGTGGTGATATCACCCCTCGCTCATATATGATATAAAATAAAGATAAGCAAGCATATATACATAAATGGAGAGATACAATATGAAAATGAAACTACAACTATACTAGCATGATATGCATATGGTATATACAATGAATGCAAATGCCTACCTACCTCTACTTACATGTTGGTTGAATTCTAGTTGTAGTCAAATAACCAGTAAAACCATCCTAGCAATATCTCATAATACCTACCTATATGCTTCATCATAAACCAAAACAATGATAATTCAAGCACAAAAATAACATGAGTTAGAAAATGTTGTGTATCATCGGAAATCGTAAAGTCTAGCTCATAGAGGTGGGAGGGAGGGACAAAATTATGCCAAGTCACACTCTTAGGAAAGTGCTCAATCCATCTCATAAAGGGATCGTGAAAAATCAAAGGTTCAAAAGACTGACTCAAAGAGTCAGAAGGTTGGCTACCTTGGACATCTTCACATTCTGAAGTCTGGGAAGGGACTAGTAAGAACCTACAGGATGACTGATAATCTCTTAAGGTAAGGCTGAAATACTAAGATAATAAACTTCTTCTTGAGGTATTCAACCTACCCTTGAATTATAAAATTAAGCTTTGTCTTAGAGAAAACTCAAGACAAAGGACATATTTTCCAACTACATGATTAGTGACATAGCAAGGAAGAGTAATCGATGGAGGTTGGAAAACCTTGTTACAAGTATCTTTCTTTGGGCAAGCAATTTCCTCACCTTTATCAAGATCTGAGCACAACAATGGTTGTTAATTTTCTTCATAAGATAAATCCAAATGTTCAAAGGAATACTCATCAAAATCCTCAAGGTATGACCGAAAATCATCAAGAGAACATTGCATTGGTTCATCCTTGGGTGCTTGGAAAAATTTTGTAATTATATCATCATATTGTTTCCAAACATCAAAATTATTAGGAACATCATATGATTGTTGTAAACGAATCACTCAAATATATCCTTCCATATCATAAATTGGATCCTCATCAGAACCAATCACATCCCATTTACGTCTTCCAACATGTATGAACTCATTAATGTTATCAACCATGTCACTACCTTTGTCATAACTTGAAGGACTTAATGCATCCAAGGGATCCTCTAATACTTCTTCACTTTCCAAATCATAAAATAAAGCATCATCAAAATCTTGGAAAGGGAAATAACTTACCGTGTTCACTTCTTATTGTGCAGGAGCATCAATGGTTTGGATGACTTCATCAAATGGAAGAGGGTCCAGTACATCATCCCCAAGACTTGTCTCTTTATTCATATTTTCTCCTTCATCAGAAAATGAAGGACCTAGCTCTTCCAAGGGTTCCTTTACTTCTTCACATTCTGAATCATAGAACAAAGTGTCATCAAAAACCTGGAAAGGAAAATGACTCACCTCATTCTCTTTGTCTTGTGCAAGAGAGATAGGATTTTGGAGAGCTTCATCGGACGGAGGAGAAGATACTAGTGCTTCATCCTCATAACTCACTTCTTTAGTCAAGTCTTTACTGCATTCTATTGAATTATGGGAAAAACCGTGCTCCTCTTCAAGGGTTTGGAAAATTTCTTCATAAATCTTTGCTTCTATATCAGAGGGTTCTTGGTATTGAGTATGGTACACATCCCTGAGATCTTCCACAATCTCAGTGGTGAATCCTTCGTCCTCCAGGGCTACTATGATATTTTGAAGGGCATCTTCATATGTCTAGCATTGTGGTTTGACAAATTCAATAAACCTACTGATGAGGTCTACGAAAGATGATATACCCATGTCTTTGCAACAACCCTTAAACCAATCTTGCAAAAAATATGGCAGAGAAAGTATGAACAATTTTACCAGAACATCCTCCCCTTCCAATTCTATCTTGCTTATATACTTCAAGAATTCTACAATGTCGGTAATTGGGAGGCCTTCGAATCTTGGAGAGTTGTTTAACCATTTTGCATCAAAATAGTGTGGGTATCCTTGAAAACTTTTGAAATCAATAGTCGGATACACTTGTTCTCAAGGCGCCATGATCCCATAACTTAGAAATATAACAAAATTGAGAGTAAGGTGGCACCTTGGAAAAGGTCAATGGAGTCGCCAAATATCCGCTTAAGGTTTATCAAAGGGATGATGGAATCACCCTCAGTGGAATCGCCAGGTAAGCTTTGTGAAAAGAAATCTTTGGATAAAGGCTTACCAAAAAAGTGTCGTTGAGGAATATTAACTCAGTGTTCCCCAAAAACGGGGCCAAAATGTTATCGCACAATTTGTACTTTCCCAAAGCCCAAGGCAAGTGGATACAAAATTGGTGTAACTGGGAGTGACATATCATTGTCTCCTTAATATGAAACCACTTTCTATTTAGGAGTATGTCACGGTATCCTAGGGGAGACATCCCCAATGACCTGAGGGTTTAAGAAGGATAAGGAAAATGATACAATAAAGTCCCTCCCCTCTCACAAGTCACTCAAGTCAAAAGGTTCTTTGAGTCTTATTAGAGATGAACCAAAAGAGTAATATTGTGTACCTGCCCAGAACAAGACAACAAAGAGAAAAAAGGGCACTTTCCAAGTACCAAAATGATATTAATGCTTCATAAGACAATGAACTCTTAGAAAATAGACTATCTGATATAAAATTGTAGTAGTATAACATTTTATAACAACAATGATAAATTTGTAATAGCCACAATAATTATACTTCAAAATGCTTGAGAAAAACTTGAAATAATAGCTTTAACTAGGAAAATTGATATTAGATAGTCACAAGCAGTTTTAGAAATGTCTAGCTAGCATAACATGTCACTTTTAGGGTTAATTTGTTGTTGTTAGATGGTTGTAGCAATCTTTTGAAACAACAGCAAGTTATTTAGTGAATTTGGATAATCTAGGGTTAGTAGAAGTTAGTAAATGCTCTAGGGAAGATGGTTTGAAAGTTGTTTGATCAATCAATTACTTGTAGTGTGTAGACTAGTGCCTTTTAGGGTAATGGAGTCAATGATAACATCAACAACTCTTAGAGGAAAATAGAAATGATAATACTTAGTCAAAGGAGATGGAGAAGATGAGAGAGGTGTTGGTAACCCAAGGCCTCAAACATCCAAGTCCTAGAGGTAATTGCTAAAAAAGTAAGGAAATGTAGGCCCTAACAATTTCTCTTTTCCTTAGACAATTTGAAATAAAATATGAATTCGGCAATGAAGTAAGGTTACTAGAGTGCTACAATGGTAGGGCTCTAGCATCTACTTCTAGATATGGTGCTCCTTGAGAAACCTAAACAAGTAGAAAATTATAGAGAAAAAGATAATAACTTATGCATTTCTCCTAGGGTTTCAAGCAAGCAATTTCATAACCTTTGACATGAAAAAGTAAAATTCACCATAATCATTCATTCATAATAAAGAAATGAATATTTTATACTTATTTCACCAAGAATAATCAAGATTAAACCCTAGTTGAAGATCCTCCACCATGAAAATAGCCAAGAAACACCAACAATAGCCTCCTCCAAGAAGTGCACCTAAAATTTCAGCCAAAAACCCTTGAAAAGGGTGAAAATTTCAGACCTCACACTTGTGTGATGAGTGAATCATGATAAAAAAAAAAATGAGAGTTTTTTCTCTTATTTATACAGTATCAATGACCTTTGATTACAATTAGGTCATAAAAACGCCAACATGTCCAAATTACATTAAAATCCATTTTTTTACATAAATGACAACAATTAAACCCTAATTTCATCTTCAAGGGTGACTTCATGCCCTTCTAAGATGACGTTAGGCCCCCAAGGTGGAACGCTAGGCCTCAAATGCAAAATGTTTGGCCTCCAAAGGCTCTAAAAGTTTCCACACATGTGAACTAGCACCAAACCACCCTCATAAATGTAAACCCTGATTGGATGACGTCTAGGGTCAAAATGATGATGTCAGGGGCCCCCAAGGGTCAACATCTTGGTGGAAAGGAAAGACCCCCCTGGGTCTAGGCCTGTCAGAGTGTCTCGGGTGAAACACCCTTCTTTCTCCCTGGTGCAATCCTCTGGTGTCTCTCGGCACTTGGTTGGGATCACAACATCCATATGTTGAGCTTTCAGCCCCATGGAGGTCTGAGATAATCATTTCCGCATATGTACATGTTCGTCGGGCAAGGTCCTGCAGCAACAACAAGTACGCCCTCCAGGGGCTCATAATTCATAGGTATCATAGCAATTTCAATCACATCTAATAATCAAATTAGCCAAACATGTGCATCAAACCCCCCTTTACCCAAACAAATTCTCAAAGACGTTATGTATAAAGTCAGGTTTGGAGAAGGTATTAGGATGTCCTATTGGGCTAATCCTTTTTAAATTTGGGGTGTTTACGGGTGAGAACCAATCTAGTTCATGCAAGTGTGTGTGAAATGGCATAGGGGAAATGTTTGGGCATAGGGTGCAGTGATAATAGGGAAATGTAGGTCCCTTATGTGGGTGCCTCTATAGAGGGCGAGATGCACCTTATCATGGATGTCATTGTTTCCTATCCCAATCAATGCCTTTTATTCTTAGTCTTATTTCTTTTGGTATTTTTTTCTTTTCAGGGGAAAACCTGGGAGATATTGTCCTGGCATGGTGACCAGAGGTGACAATGTTAACCATAAACATTTCATAGAAATGAGAAGACTGGCTCATGATGAGACCCCCTTTCTCTTGGCTATGCCACCAAGAGACACTACCTTGGCTTGGTGAACAAATAGATGGTAGTGTCATACTGGTACATGCCCATGGACCTAATAGGATGACTCATGATGAGACCTCCCATCCACCAACTACTACCTTAAGTTTCGATTTATCTTATGGGTCCCCTTTTCTTACTGAGAATATTTTTATTTCTCTCGGGAATCACTGGGTGAAGCATCTCAAAGGTCTCATTTTGGCTTTTAACTCTTCCAAGCTAGTTTTACCCTCTTATCCTTTAGCCCCTTCTTCCCACAAGGAAAGGTACAACCCTTCCTAGCTTGGGAAACCTAATGACCAAACCAAGGTGGGGGGAGATGAGAGAAATAATGATGGAAAGTGATAAGTATAGAGGAAATGGACGATGACCTTTCATATAGCCACTCAGTGGAAACCATCCTAAAGGGGAATCAACTTACTAGGGAATCATGTCACCCTCCCAGGTATGAGCAATTCAAAGAGCATAATTTCCAAGAAAACTTTATGAAATGAAGGAGAATTCAGTGCAACATATTCAAGTGCTTCAATAATCAGAGTGACACATACCATGATACTCAGACTCATTACCTCATGGAGAAAGACTTACTGCTACTTCAGGACTAGGTTGGTGGGATGGATATTGTTGTTGTTGATAGGTGTGATGCACTGAAGAGAGATGGGCCCTCCAAGGCCATGCTCAAGTCATCTGGCTCTCTGCACTCCATGTCTAGGACCTGTGGGCCTCGAGACATGATCTCCTTATTTATCCCTAGGATAGGGGATAACACCACCCATAGATAGATGGTCAAACAGAAGTGGTCAATAAGTGTTTGGAAACTTACTTGTGTTGTTTTGTTTCAGACAAACAACATCAGTGGGTGCAATGGTTACCACTGGAAGAATGGTGGTACAACACTTCTTATCATACAACCACCAAAATGACACCATATGAAATGGTGCATGTCCAAAAACCCCCTACAGTAACTTCCCATATTCCAGCCACATCAAAGGTTCAGGATATTGAAAAGTTGTTGCAAGGTAGGGAAGTTACCCTCGCGGATTTAAAGGAAAACCTCCACATGGCCCAAAATCATATGAAGAAACAAGTTGACCAACAACGCTCCGAAAGTGTTTTCCAAGAGTGTGATTAGGTGTTTCTCTGAATACAACCTTACAATAAAACATCACTCAAAGATCAGGGCCATCACAAGTTTGCACCCAAAATTTATGGCTCCTATTGGATTCTCAAACGCATTGGTCCAGTGTCCTACAAACTTGCACTTCCAGCTACCTCCAAAATACATCTGGTGTTCCATGTTTCTTGTTTGAATAAAGTGGTGGGTTGGGATTGTCAATTTCAAACCATCCCACCGGAATTGTATGAATAAGGCGTTGTTTGGCTACAACCTGAATATATCCTCAACATGCAAGAGCATCACCTATGGAGCCACACTATCAAATAAGTGTTGGTCAAATTGAAGGACACATCTCCAGAGGATGCAACATGGGAACCAACTTCCATCTTGCAACAACTTTTGCATCTTTAGCCTTGAGGACAACGCTACTTTTGAAGGGAGAGGGCATGTTAGGATCTATCCCTAACCCCTCGTAGTTAGTCATTAGTTACTTTTCATTGTAATAATTTGTCAACCCTCATTATTATTAGGACCACAAATAGTTAGGAGGTTGGTTAGCATAATGTTATAAGTTAGTTATGGATAACACATGGTATTGGCCCATGGTATTTTTGGTTGTGAACTGTATTTAAAGAATGCATCTCTCCATTATAAGTTGTTGAGTATTATTGTAATAGAGCTCTTCTCATTTGTAGGTTGCACCCTCGAAGAGGCAAGTGAAATAAGTTTTATGTGATATCGATATTCTATTTTTTCTCTATATTTGATGTTATTGTTGCTTGCGCAGTATATTTGCATGTTCTGTTAATTGTTTCAAGTATATCACATACTCTCTACACCTCAATGGAGGGATTACATTGATAAAACAACAAGATAATCCCCAACAACTTTAGGGGGGGAGTAGAGTCTCAAAATGGTTAGTGGTCAACCAAAACCACCACATTGTTCAATTCAAAAGGGTTAGTGGTCAACCAAAAACCACCATATTGTTGATGTTTTGTAGTTGTGGAAAGATATTTTCCTCCTAGATGACCTTTCTTAGATGCGGAGAAGATTCCAGGAATAAGAGATCCATTGGATAGATGTTGAAATACCCCACAAGAAAAGTCGACCCAGAAGAATAAAGAATAATGAAAAGACACCTTCCCAGAAGAGAAGTCGGCCCAGTTAGAAGAACATGAAGACTATAAATAAGGAGGTACCTTAGCTCATTTTTTCACTCACTCACACTCTCTCAGCTACACAAAAGCAAGGTGAAAGTTTGGAGAAGGTGATGCAATTGCTGCAGTGACTCAGTTTCTTCTTGTTCAGTCTTTTGGTGTCTCTCTCTTGTGCGCTACTCCTTGAGGAGGTGTGTTACCTTGGTATAGTGTCGTTGTTGCAGTTGTGGTGGTATTTTTGGTTGAGCTAGCCTTTGAGCTAGGGTTTATATTTTTGGAATTTCTTTGTGAACAGAATCTATCTAAGAAAGGTTGATGGGTTTTTCCCCCATTTGGGGTTTTCCCAGGATATATCACTTATGTTATTTTTGTCTCTTGTTTATGATGCTACTTCTCAATACATGATATATATATGTTAATATTAATGAAGTAAAAGAACACTAGTAACATTAATTCTCTTTAAAGAAGGAAAATCAAACATGGTATCATAGTTGGCTACCTTCAGAATAGTTTGACCACTAGAAGGAAGATCGCTACACAACACCTTGCAGCTGCAATAATTTGTCAAGATCATTGAGTACTATCCCAAGTTCATTAGGGATAATTCCTTCACATAGTAGTGTGCCCTAACCTAGCACACCCCTTGAAACCCTCAACATGAATTTTGGTGAATTTTGAAAATTTGAGGTTTTTCAGTGCTTGGGTTTCTACCATTGAAAAATGTCAACCAGTGTGAGAGTTGAGGATAGATTGGATGGAGCAGATAAATTCAAATACTTGAAGCATAGATTACTTCTCATTCTATAGGATAATTATTTATTGGATCATGTCAAGCAGGTGCTTCCATAACCAGAAGAAGAAGATGTCAAAACAAAGTTCAGGAAGAATGAGGTCGAGGCCAAGAGGATCTCGATAGACTCAATCAAGGATCATATGATACCTAATATATTATAAATGAAGACACCAAAGGAAATGTTTGATTCCCTAACTAGACTTTATGAAAGTAAGAATACCATTTGAAAGCTTACTCTAAGGCATCAACTCAGAAACATGACAATGAACAAGACAGAAACAATACCCAACTATTTCATGAGGATCTCACAGATCAAGGACCAGTTAGCAACCATTGGAGATCTTGTAGAAGAGAATGAACTCATGACTAATAAACTCAATGGATTTCCCTCCTCTTGGGACCCATTTGTTCAAGGGCTTTGCGATAGAATCAAATTTCCCAAGTTCAACAAGCTATGGGTGGACTACACCCAAAAGGAATCCAGGTTGATGTCCAAATCACAGAAGACTAATCATGATGAAAATCAAGCACTTGCTACCCAAGTAAAGAAGATAACGGAAAGGGAAGAAGGCATAGAAGAAGTCTAAAAAACCACACCACAGGAAGGATGTGTCAAATATTAGATGCTACAACTGCAAGGAGATGGGACATTATGTCGCAAAATTTCCTCTTAAACATGAAAAGGGAAAGAAGAAGTACCATGCGCATGTAGAAGATGTTGAAGAGAAGAAGTCAAAGGATGAAGAGTATGTCCTTTATCCAGTAGTTCTTCCAAGAACATGACCGGGGAAAATATAAGTGGCTCAACAGCAGCTAAACTCCAGGTTTTCATATCAGGTTTGATATTTTTATACTCATGCAATTTAAGTAAGTGTTGCACTCCTTAAATTCTATTATTCGCTAGTTTAGTAAACACTTGATCATTGTTGGTATGAATACCATTAAATGAATGTTCATATTAATAATGCACTTGTTTACAAGATAATTTGATCTCCTCTAGGATATGTTCTTGGTTGTTTACCTTGTCTCGGGCATGTTAACTTGTAAATTCCATGGAGGTTACCATGTAGATGTTGTTTTTCTTGTTTCTTGTTCCAGGAAGGTCACGGGTAATGGATCTGAGAGGGAGATATAATGATGGTTGCAGGATGCAACAATTTAGATGGTCTCTAGACAAGACATGAAGAAGACTATCCAGACATAGAGTAGTGCACATCCATTTAATGAAGGAGAAGAGGAGGTCAGCACATGCAAAGGGAGCATATGACTTTGAAGAATATGTAGCTTCAGAGGGAGTCAAGCTTCAAAGGGAGCATGCAGACTCGAAGTGATCATGATCTAAGAGAGAGTCAGTTGCTTACAGACATTCGAAAGTATTCCTCCTCAAGATTCAAATTCATATGGGAGAGACATCCTCCAAGACAAATAGACATGAGACTAGATTGAAACTTCAAAGGCTTTTAGGAGATATGATACCTCTGTTGGACAACTGAGAGGGGAGGGTGAATCAGTTGTTACCGTGCTTAAAAAATTATTCTTATTTCAAACTCTTTACAGAGAACTCAATGACAATCACAATAATGCAGCGAGGTAAGCAATAGAACATTCAACATCAATCACACATATGAAACATACAGAGACAGATATTTCTTGAGGAAACCCATAAAGGGTAAAAACCTCTTCTTCTTGATATGATAAGTAATCTTTATTTTCTGTACATTATCATTCTTATGAGCACCAACTCATTGTGAGGCTACCACCTATGTTTTGCAAGCTGCAACTTGCTGAGAGCACCAACTCTCTGGATTCTCTAGCACCCACTAGAAGGAAGCACCAACTCCCTAAGTGTTCTAGCACCAACTGGATGGAAGCACCAACTTCCAGTCACATAGGCACCAACCTGTATAACAAAGAAAAACAATTCTCCCTTGCACCACCATGCCACCTTGGTTTTTTCTAGCTGCAACCAGATGGAAGCTACAACTCCCTGTGTTCAAGCACCCACTTGAAACTCTGAGGAAACCAATCCTCCCTAGCACCACCCTACCACCCTGATTGAATCTTACAAAAATTTACTTACTTTCTCTGTCTTTGATTTTGTCTATTACAACACCATGTCTCCTCTTCCTTCTTTAGCTTCCCTGCACTGTTCCACTTCAGCACCGTTCTGCTTCTATGCGTTGTTCTTCTTCTCTTTGTGCTCAACAACAACACCTCTCTCTTCTTTGTTATGCATTTTTAGATTCTCTGTGCACAAACTACATGCTATGCATAATGCCTCTACAAGATCTTCATTGCATCACTGTACTACCCTACTAGTTGTTTACTGCAGCTCCTCCTCCCTCTTCTTCGCTCCCCAACAGAACCCCTTTTCTTCTCTGTTCTGCATGATTTTCTCATCCTGAGTCCTCTGCTAGATCATCATCGCAACTCTTCATCTTCTCTGGCGGTTATCCTAAATCAGTGCATCACTAGTGGTCGTTATCTAAGGCTTCTTTGGCTTCTCTGGTTGTCGCGACTCTTCGTCTTCACTGTCAGCTACAGCCAGTCTGTTTTTGGCTTTTGTGATTATTGAATATTTTTGAATGGTTGGGATCTTGCTGGAAGGTGAAACTAGAGAACAACAATTCATCACGAACTCTACCCACATGAACTGGCACCAGGTGCAATATGCCTCTCCAAGTGACCACTGGTTGTGACCACATGCCTAATCAAAAGGCGCTTCGCAATTTTTCACTTCGGGACTTTGCGAACTTCATGAATTCATTCACCTCTCTTCTCCAAAAATCCTGATCCCCAAATCAACGAATTCCTCGGAACCAAATCTACGGTCCTCGACTCCTTTGCAACCAACGGCTCAGATCAACTCGTGACTTCGCGTTTCGCAACTTTGGAAAACAGCTTCCTCTGTGCTCCAGATTCCTGAACTCACGATTACGTTATATCGACGGACCAAAATCCTCCTTCGATTGACGGCTACGATCAATTCGTGATTTTTTGTTTCGCAACTTTGGAGGTTAGTTCACCTTTGTTCTCTCAATTCATGAATTCTCGATATCCACGGGTGCCAAATCAATGTCTCACGCTCCTCAGTGATCCAACAGTCCAGATCTTACTTTCGCGAATTCTGAATTCATTCTTCGTAATGCTAGATCAACGATTCATAATGTTTCCTCGATCAATGGTTGTGATCACTTTCTGCATTTCAGGATTTTTCGTTTCGCAATGTCAAAGGTTAGAGCACCTCCCTTCTTTTCTTTTTCCCGGAGTTGACAATCCATTGACGCGTGTCCTCTTTAATCCAACGGCTATCCTCCGCTCCGAGACTTTGGCCTTTGAGACTTTGGGACTTAGGGCATCTGTTGGTGGTAAAACTCCTGAAGCAAAACTCCTGGAGTGACGTAACTCTTGCGTCACTCGATGACGTGTCACGAGATGAACAGTTTCCACGTGTCACTCGGATTTGTGATCTCCACCTACCTGACATGCCGAATCAACTTGACACTTGTCATTGTCTGATTGTGCCACATGTCCTTGCTAACTTGGTCTTCCATGGGTCCTTGTTGATGTGGCATGTTGACGTAGATATCCCTAATCTAACGATCATTGTCTGGTCTCTAGATCCGACGGCTGACAGAACTTTGCATCCCAGGGATTTCAAATCTCAAACATTTAGGAGCGTAACCTCCTCACATCTCTATATCTGGATTGAATGTTGTACATTCAATCAGGATCATGGATCGACAACTCGATCTTTCTGTGATGCAACTTTGCTAGCTTATCATGTCCTTCCACTCGAAATTGATCTGACGACCCATATCATGTCACGATTTCGTGTTTCGTGAGTTGGAAGGTTTAGAGCACCTCCTTCCTTTGACTTTCAAGGAAAAGAAAAATGTTAATCTCTCGCCACATGTCCTATGGAACCAACGGTCCAGATATTATCGTGATTTCACGTTTCACGAGTTGGAAGGTTAGAGCACTTCCTTCGTTTGACTTTCCAGTCAGCGAAATGCTAATCTCTCACCACGTGTCTTCTGGATCCAACGATCCATGACTATCCTCAATGGATGGCAAGGATTCCTTCATAGCTTTGGAGTGTTGGATGACTCCTGGTCTTATCCTCCTTGCAGCGCCACTAGATCTAACAGCCCACGTCGCTCCTCTTCTTGATCTTCATTTCTCCCGACTTGGAAGAATTTCTAAGTGTCAAAGTCCTTGACCTTTGATCCTTCTGTGAGTCCTTATGACTTTGGGTCTCATCTGCGTTTTCTCATCTCTCCATACTCAAGATTTGGTTCATTATTGTTCTTGCCAGTAAACCTGTCATCATCGCTCCTCCTCCTAAGATTATCACTCATGTGTGTTCTTTCCATCAATGATAAGCACACTCCCAACTGTAAACATGCCAACAATATTCCCCTTTGGCATTGATGGCAAACCTCAAAGGTTGTGCTAGTCTATTTGTACCTCCAATTCTAGCATCCATACCACTCATTTTCTCCCCCTTTGACATCAATGTCAAAGAAAACATGCTCCCCCTGAGCCGTTGCAGCACTTTTTGGAGGTATCATATATTCAACCAACACAAACTCCCCCTGATAGGATGGACTCTCTTATTTGATTCCTACAGAGTATTTGTATCTAAACCATAGTCTTCTCCTTCTGATTCTTGGACCTCTTCATCGGCATCTTCCACTGTGTCCTATGTAGTATACTCAATAGTGCTCACCTCTCTTACTGGGACTCCTTCATCAACCTTTTCTTGTCATAACTAAATGACTCCCCCTGTCACACTTCTCTCTCTACTTCTGACAGTTCTCCTCCTTTGTTTCTAAAAGGTTAGCTTTCCCTAACAAGGTCTTCCCTCTTGTTATCTCTATAGGATGTTATGTATATAATTTTGTACATCAGAATGTTGCTACTGTGGATGGCATTGTCCTATTGGAACACTGCGCAATTCTAGATCGTACTTTTCAAACAACCCTTGGATCTGCCCATTGATTCTCATCGATCTCCATTACTTCAAATTCATTTTTCTTCCATGATTCTTACAATCCAAGGATTTTATAGCCATATTCATCACAAGAAAAAACCACTACAAACACTCTCATACCTGCTTTCCCTTTTTACAGGTGAAGGACTTGTGTTAGACTTCTTAGGAGTACTGATTTCTTCCTTCTTGTATCCAAGACTGGATTTGTCATTTGGTGATCTTTGACTATCCAAAATCTCATCCAGGGTCATGGAGTTGTTCAAGAACTTGATTTGGGTGTCTGACTTCTCAACCTTCACAAATTCTGCTTCCGGCTTATGACATGATTCTTCTTCTACTTCTTCTTTTCTTGCATGGGAGGATTCAATATCAACATCATTATTTGTCCTTATGCATTTAGCCACGACTTGTCCTGATTTTACATTTACCTTACACTCTTTGGACGTGAACACCTCTTCACTGCCTCTGTCACACTTTTGACTTGTACTGAGCAAATTATGTTTCAGACCATCCACAAGCAGAACATCCTGGGATTCTCCTTTGCCATTACTCAAACTCACCTTCCCTTTACCCTTGATTTTACCTGGTTCATCATTTTCAAAGATCACATTTCTTGTTTTGTTGTTACTTATAGGCAGAATTTTATCCTTCTCTCCAGTCATGTGCTTGGAACATCCACTGTCTATATTCCCAAAGGCCTTTTGTTTTTGAGTTGAAAGTGCTAGACCACATTTTCCACTATATTTATTTTTCCATGTGCTGGAATTTTTAGCTAAGAGCTTTATCCTTGGATTTTCTTTGTAATTCTCCAGATGGCAGTTTGTAGCTTTGTGGCCAAAGATATGACAGTTATAGCATTCAAGATCATTGTTCAATAGGTCAAAGTGATTGTTGCAACACTGTCTACTTATTGATTGTTTATTATCTCTTGACCTCCTTAGTTGCATGTCTCTAAACTTAATTTGACAATTTGCAATATGTGGTTGTTTGTTTCTTGGTTGTCTCATTCTCTGTTGTGGAAGATATTTATTCCTTGGGAATCTTGATTGCTCATGTCTAAATCTTAAGGAACAATTTACAGCTTTGTGGCCAAAGTTATAACAGTAGAAACAATATCCATAGAAAAAATCCTTGTACCTAGAAAATGGTTTTCTTCTTTGAGCAGGTCGATTTCCTCCATGCTAATGATTTCCTTGAGCAGAGGATGTATTATTTCTTTGTTCTACAGATTCAGATCTGGCACCTTTTTCTTTACTCCTCCTGGGCAGTTGATTGTCTTCCTTTGTTTCTGTAGGTTTGTTGTTTTCATTGGTTGTATATTTGACAAACTTGATGGAGTTTTTATTGCTTGGTTGACCACTACTTGATCTGTCTTCATAACCCAAACTAGTTTTCAACTTTGGATTCCTTTGTTGATTCAAAATGATGGCTAATCCTTCTGAGGCTTTAATGCTTGGAAGATTTTGGACATACAATGATTTAAACCTCTCCATCTCTTTTCTAGTTTTTAATACCTCTTCTTCCAAGGCTTCACATCTTGTCTACTTCTCTGATAACTGTTGTTTCAGAATGTCTTCTATTTTCTTTGCCTCTTCTAATTCCACTTTTAGCAAAACAAAGTTTTCACTTGGTTCTTTACTACCTTTCTTGAACTGTATCAACAATTTTTTTCGCTTTCTCTTCTTAAGTCTGAGTCTGTCAATCTCTTCCAAAGAGTTGATCAGCTCTCCTTCCAATTCAGCCATAGCTTCTTCATCATTAGCATCACTTCTTGTGAATTTATTATCATAATCCTCTTTGTCCATAAGCATGAAGGCATTTACCTTATCCTTACAGGAAGAGTCACTATCTGTGTCTTCTGAAGAGTCATCATTGTTTACACATAAACTCTTCTTTTTACCAAATCTCTTGGATTTGCACTTCTCTTCTCCTTAAGAATTCTAGTCCTTCTGCTTGTGTGGACACTTAGATGCAAAGTGACCTATCTTGCCACAATTGAAACATTTGAAGAGCATCTTACCTTTGTATTTGCCTAATCCTTTCATCAGTCTTCTCACAAAATTTGCTTCAATCTCATCTATATCGGAGTCTGTGTTTTTCTCTGCTTTAAAAGATGCTTCTCTAGTGGTATATTTATCTTTAATAATCATCATTTCAGCATAGAGGGGCTTTCGCAGTGCAACATATTAGATATGATTTTTGGGATTAACTGCATAGTGTAAGTCATTAATCATGGCCCATATCCATGAGTATTAGTCGCAACTGAACAATAATTCTCATGATATGAATAGTTCACTTAGCACTCATTCAATCGGGTGATGCTCACAGGGGTGAAGAAATGGGATTGAAACCAGGGAAATGAATCGCATTGCATCAATCATCACTTCCGGGGCTTGCACCTGGTAACCAGGACTTCCCAGGTGGTCACCCATCCCAAGACGCATCTGGCTCAAGCGCGCTTAACTGTGGGGTTTTCCCCACAATCAAGCCCACTTATCTTGCTACCCCATTTGCAAAACCTTAGCAAGTATTGTGCCTTATGAACTATCCAGTTAGATCTCCCTTCACTCTTATTATTTAAGCATAGAGGGGCTTCCGCAATGAAACATATTAGATAATTAACTGCGTAGCATAAGTCATTAATCTATGATCCATATCCATGAGTATTAGTCACAACTGACCAATAATTCTCATGATATGAATAATCCACTTAGCACTCATTACATCGGGTGATGCTCACATGGGTGAAGAAATGGGATTGAATCTAGCGAAATGACTCGCATTGCATTAATCATCACTTTCGGGGCTTGCACCTGGTAACCAGGACTTCCCAGGTGGTCACCCATCCCAAGACGCCTCTGGCTCAAGCGCGCTTAAAATCATTCAGTTCTTCTATTGCAAAAACTTTTGGATTGAATCTATCAGACAGAGATATTAAGATCTTCTGAACTAATAATACGTCTTCAATATTCTCACCAAGACCTTTCATGACATTCACAAGCTCCTCAACTCTTAAGAAGAATTTATTAACAGTCTCATCCTCATTCATCTTTAGTTGTTCAAACCGTAATCTATAGGTTTGAAGCTTGGCATCCTTTACCTTCTCATTACCTTCATAGTTGCTAATGAGTTTGTCCCACATTGCTTTGGCAGTTTCTAAGTGCATAACTTTTACAAATTTTGCTTCTGCAAGCCCACTAAAAATAGCATTCATAGCCTTAGCATTGAATCTGAATTCTAGTTTGTCATCCTTAGAATCTAGTACAACTGGCTTTACATAACCAGTCTCTACCACATCCCAGACATCTGCACCTAAAGTCATTATGAAGGTTCTCATCCTAACCTTCCAGAAGCCAAAGTTTGTTCCATTGAACATTGGAGCCTTATTGGTTGAAGTTCCTCCATGGCTAGTCATGTTTAATCTTTAGGATCTACCCTTAAATAAAGGGAACTTGCTCTGATACCAATTGTTGAACAACTGAGAGGGGAGGGGTGAATTAGTTGTTACCATGCTTAAACAATTATACTTATTTCAAACTCTTTACAGAGCACTCAATGACAATCACAATAATGCAGAGAAGTAAGCAATAGAACATTCAACATAAATCACACATATGAAACATACAGAGACAAATATTTTCTGAGGAAACCCATAAAGGGTAAAAATCGCTTCTTCTTGATATGATAAGTAATCTTTACTTTCTGTACATTATCATTCTTATGAGCACCAAATCATTGTGAGGCTACCACCTCTGTTTTGCAAGATGCAACTTGCTAAGAGCACCAACTCTCTAGATTCTCTAGCACCCACTAGAAGGAAGCACCAACTCCCTAATTGTTCCAGCACCAACTGGATGGAAGCACCAACTTCCAATCACACAGGAACCAACTTGTATAACAGAGAACTGTAAGTTTTAAACCTGCGAAGTAAAGCAATGCATATATATTCTTAAGCAATACAGAAATTAATCAATGGCTCATACACAGAATACACAGAGATTTTTACCGGAAACCCTCAACCGGGAAAACCTTTCTTATTTTCATTATGTCGAATTTCACCATTCACCATACAATATATACAATGTTTTTAGGTATTTCGTAGATACCAAAACCCTAATCCCTTAATCCGGGATTAATTTACAAATCAGCTAAAAATAGCAAAATCCGCTAAAAATAGCCAAAAACCGCCCCAAAAAAAAATCTAGGTGTAGGGATCGTTAGACGTAGTTTTCGTATCTGACGCACCCACACACACACACACATGCAAAGAATATAACACATACCAAACAAGAACAAAAGTTCTCCCTTGCACCACCCTTCCATCCTAGTTTTTTTTTGCTGCAACCAGATGGAAGCTACAACTCCCTATGTTCAAGCACCCACTTGAAACTCTGAGGACACCAATCCTCCCTAACACCACCCTACCACCCTAATTGAATCTTAGAAAAATTTACTTACTTGCTCTGTCTCTAATTTTCTCTATTACAGCTCCATGTCTCCTCTGCCTTCTTCAGCTTCTCTACACTGTTCCGCTTCAACATCGTTCTACTTCGATGCGCTTCTCTTCTTCTCTCTGTGCTCAACAACAACACCTCTCTCTTCTATGTTCTACATTTTCATATTCTCTGTGCAAAAACTGCATGTTATGTGTAATGCCTCTACATGCTCTTCACTATGTCACTATACTGCCCTACTGGTTGTTTACTGCAGCTCCTTCTCCCTCTTCCTCGCTCCCCAGCAAAACCCTTTTTCTTCTCTTTTCTGCATGATTTTCTCATCCTTCGTACTCTACCAGATCATCATCGCAAATCTTCATCTTCTCTAGCGGTTATCCTAAATCTGTTCATCACCAGTGGTTGTTATCCAAGGCTTCTTTGGCTTCTCTAGCTATCTCGACTCTTCATCTTCACTATCAGTTACAACCAATCTATTTTTTGGCTTCTGTGACTATTGAAGATTTTTGAATGATTGGGATCTTTCTGGAAGGTGAAACCAGAGATCAATGGTTCATCGCGAACTATACCCACGTGAACTAGCACCGGGCGCAATATGCCTCTCCAAGTGACCATTGGTTGTGACCACAGGCCTAATCAAAAGGCGCTTCGCAATTTCGCACTTCGAGACTTTGCGAACTTCGTGAATTCGTTCACCTCTCTTCTCCAAAAATCTCGATCCCCGAATCAGCGAATTCCTTGGGACCAGATCTACGCTCCTCAACTCCCTTGCAACCAACGGCTCAGATCAACTCGTGACTTCGCGTTTCACGACTTTGGAAAACAACTTCCTTTGTGCCCCAGATTCCCGAACTCGCGATTACATTAGATCGATGGACCACAATCCTCCTTCGATCAACGGTTGCGATCAAGTCGTGATTTTTCATTTTGCAACATTGGAGGTTAGTTCACCTCTGTTATCCTGATTCCTAAATTCCCAATATCCATGGGAACCAAATCAACAGCTCACGCTCCTCAGTGATCCAACGGTCTAAATCTTACTTTCGCGAATTCTGACTTCGTTCTTCGTCATGCTAGATCAACGGTCCATAATGATTCCTTGATCAACGGCTGTGATCACTTTCTACAAATTGGGATTTCGCGTTTCGCGATGTTGAATGTTAGAGCACCTCCCTTCTTTCCTTTTTCCCGTAGTTGACAATCCACTGACGCATGTCCTCTTTAATCCAACCACTATCCTCCACTTCGGGACTTTGGCCTTCGAGACTTTGGGACTTAGGGCATCTGTTTGTGGTAAAACTCCCAAAGAAAAACTGTCGGAGTGACATAATTCTTGCGTCACTCGATGATGTGTCACGAGTTGAGTAACTACCATGTGTCACTCGGATTTTTTATTTCCACATACCTAAAATGTCGAATCAACTTGACACTTGTCATTGTCTGATTGCGCCATGTGTCCTTGCTGAATTGGTCTGCCATGGGTCCTTGCTAACGTGATCTGCTGACGTAGATCTCCATGATCTAACGATCGTTGTCTGATCTCCAGATCCGATGGCTGACGGAACTTCACATTCCATGGATTTCAAATCTCAAACATTCAGGAGCGTAATCTTCTCAGATCTTTATATCTAGATTGAATGTTGTTCATTCGATCAAGATCTTGGATCGATGGCTCGATCTTTCTGTGATGCAACTTTGCTAGCTTATCCTATCCTTCCACTTGAAATTGATCCGACGACCCATATCATGTCGCGATTTCGCGTTTCGCAAGTTGGAAGGTTTAGAGTACCTCCTTCCTTTGACTTTCCAGTCAGTGAAATGTTGATCTCTCTCCAACTCACGATTTCACGTTTCGCGAGTTGGAAGGTTAGAGCACTTCCTTCCTTTGACTTTCCAATCAGCAAAATGTTGATCTCTCACCACGTGTCCTCCGGATCCAACAATCCACGATTGTCCTCGATGGACGGCCAGGATTCCTTCACAGCTTTGGAGTGTTGGATGACTCCTAGTCTTATCCTCCTTCCAGCTCCACCGGATCTAACGGCCCAAATCACTCCTCCTCCTGAGCTTCATTTCTCCCAACTTAGAAGAATTTCTAGGTGCCAAAGGCCTCGACCTTTGATCCTTCTCCGATTCCTCGTGCCTTTGGGTCTCATCTACGTTTTCTCATCTCTGCATACTCGAGATTTGGTTCGTTGATGTTCTTGTTAGTAAAACTGCCATCGTCGCTCCTCCTCCTGAGTTTATCATTCCTGTGTGTTCTTTCCATCAATGACAAGCGCACTCCCAACTGTAAACATGCCAACAACCTCCTTGGAGGATTACCTTGTTTGAATGACAGAGAATGAAGCCAATCAGAAGGACTGAGATGTGGAAATTTTACCTTGACTCTGAGACAAGAAAGGAAGTCAGTGGTGACTTCCAAGTTGATCTACAAGATCAAGCATGTTGCATATGATACCATAGAGATTTACAAAGCTTCATTTATGGCCTGAGGATTATATGATGAGACACTTGCTCTAGTAGCCAGAAGAAGTGTACATAGAGAAACCAAAAGATACATGAGAAGGAGTCTCATGTCTGGAGATTGAAGAAGGATTTGTACGGGCCCATGTAGGTACCCATGGCGCAATATGTCAGATCAGAAAATTATTCGATGAGCTTGGGGATGGTTTCCCATTGATCCTATATGTGGATGACATGTTTCTGATGGAAGATGAGAAGCTCATAGTTGGGTGCAAGAGGGAGCTCACTTCATAGTTTGAGATGAAGGATCTAGGTATGATGCATTACTTCTTGGGATTGGAGGTGCGACGGAGATCAGATGAGATTTTCCTTAGCCAAGGAAAATATATTGTTGAGATCCTGCAAAGATTCGGGATGACGGACTGCAAGTCCATGACCACACCCATGATGATAAATCTGAAGCTCTTGAGTGATTCATCTTCATATTTGGTGGATCCCGCGATGTACAGACAACTGATTGGATCCTTGATGTACCTAGTTAACACCAGGCCGGACATATGCCTTGCAGTGAATGCCTTGAGTTAGTACATGGCTGAACCTAGACATGTATATTGGATGGCAGTGAAACATGTGTTTGAGGTACCTATGTGGTACAATTGGATATTTATTGAGATATGCCTCAGATGGAGATGTGAAGGTACAAGGATATATAGACTCTGACTGGTAAGGGAGTGCAGTGGATTGGAAGAGTGCTTATGGATGCTATTTCAGTTTGGGATCAATGTGGTCTCATGATTAAGCAAGAAGAAGACATCAGTGGCACTCGGTTTAGAAGAGGCAGAGTATATAGTAGCTGGTGTTGCAAATCGTGAAGCAGTGTGGCTTCAAAAGTTTCTTGCAGGACTTCATCTGAGACATGATGCAAAAGGGAGCAATGAAGCTCCAGTACACATCCACAGATGAGGAGATTGCAAACATTCTCACCAAGCTTTTGTCCAAGGCAATGGACAGATGAGTAGCATCGAGCATACATTCTCCTAGATTTGTCATGTTGATTTGACCAAGGGAGAATGATACATTCACTCAAAGGATTAGCCATTTATCTAGTGGTGAATGGCCCGAGCGCGGTCTTTCTCCTATTAGTCATGTTATTTTGACTAGGAGTGAAAAATACTCGAGGTGCTCCAGAGACAAGCTTGGCATGATGCAGAATATCCACCCTCGTTGAGAGGGATTTGTGTTGTTTCTTCTCATGTCGGCTAACCCCTCCGGCCAAGGGTTCCCTAGATCAAACATGTGAGGTGACTAAGGGGGTAATGCATTTTCAAACCTAATGAGAGAAGAAACATCACACCCATAATCGTGACAACTATGGGAGTAGCTTCGTGCTACTGGATGAGACTATAACTATGGTTGATGGAATTGTAGTAGTTGTGTGCTACTAGTTTATTGTTGGATAGTTATAGAGACATCGACTATGATTATGGTTGATGGCATTGTAGTAGATATGTGCTACTAGATGATTGTTGCATAATCCTAGGCATGACTATGGCTTATGGCATTGTAGTAGTTGTGTGCTACTAGTTAATTGTTGCATAGTCATACGGATGACTATGGTTGATGGCATTGTAGTAGTTGTGTGCTACTAGTTGATTGTTGCATAGTAATTTGGACCCTGGCTATGGTTGTTGGAATTGTAGTAGTTGTGTGCTACTAGTTGATTGTTTCACAGTCATGGAGGTTGCATACTATGATTATGGTTGATGGCATGGTAGTAGTTGTGTGCTACTAGTTAATTGTTGCAAAATCATAGAGATTGTTGGACTTCATGGCGGTAGCTTCTGTAGCTATCAGTTGATTGCAGAAGAGAGACATTGTGTCTCTAGATAGTAAATGTGTGCTACTTGGAGTGGTCGTGTACCACCGGATAGTAGTTGTGTACTACTATGGATCGACATTGTCGTATTCTACTGGATGGCATTGTAGTAGTTGTGCGCTACTAGTTGATTTCCATGGAGACTACTAGTTCACATTGGGAGTAGTTGAGTGTTACTTGATTGCAGAGACTATGACAGATGATTCGAGCTATCAATTTCATTATGGCAGGTGTGTGCTACCAACTGATTGCAGAGTAATCAGTGGACTACTAGATGAAGACATCTTGAAAGATACCTCCCTAGATAAGAGGGAGAGTTGATGTTTGGTAGCTGCGGGAGGATCTTTCCCTCCTAGATGACATTTCTTAGATGCAGAGAAGATTTTGGAAGCAAGAGATCCATTGGAAAGATGTTGAAATACCCCAAAAGAGAATTTGGCACAAAAGAATAAAGAATAATGAAAAGACACCTTCCCAAAAGAAAAGTCGACCCAACTAGAAGAACAGGAAGACTATAAATAAGGAGGCACCTTAGCTCATTTTTCCACTCACTCACACTCTCTCAACTACACAGAAGCAAGGCGCAAGTTTGGAGAAGGTGATGCAGTTGTTGCACTAACTCAGTTTCTTCTTGTTCAGTCTTTTGGTATCTCTCTCTTGTGTGCTACTCCTTGAGGAGGTGTGCTACCTTAGTATAGTGTTGATGATGTCATTGTGGTGGTATTTCTGGTTGAGCTAGGGTTTATCTATTTGGACTTGTTTTTGAATGAAATCTATCTAAGAAAGGTTGTTGGGTTTTTCCCCCATTTGGGGTTTTCCTAGGATATATCACTTATGTTATTTTTGTCTCTTGTTTATGTTGCTACTGCTCAGTACATGATATACATATGTTAATAGTAATGAAGTAAAAGAACACTAGTAACACTAATTCTTTGTAAAGAAGGAAAATATAACACATATATCATTAAATAACATAATCCAAAAGATCAAGCTTGGATCCCTTAAGATACTTCTCACCTTGCACCTAACAGGGGGAATATCAAATATCAATGATGATAGTCAAGCTTCAAGTTTGTCCTATCACAATCAAAATTTGATCAGCATTTGGGAATTCTAGTATAGCAACTAGTATCCTCAACAAGATATCTACAATTAAATCAACTATTCATTGGGATGCTAGTCGACACATAATTGTGTCCAATTTAGAGAGAACTTTGGTGATCCTATCTATTCACCGGATTACCAAGGGTTTCAAACAACTATTCCAGATGATTTGGGGCATAATCTGGGCCCAATTCTAAATATTTTTTGAAATTGAATCATGAATCCAAAATGGTACTCTCTACACCTCAAGGGGGAGGAGTACATTGATAAAATGACAGGATACCCTCCAACAACATCAGGGGGGGACTATATTCTCAAAATGGTTGGTGGTCAACCAAAACCACCACATTGTTCAAGTCAAAAGGGTTAGTGGTCAACCAAGAACCATCGGATATCATTAAATAACATAATACAAAAGCTCAAGCTTGGATCCCTTAAGAAACTTCTCACCTTGCAACTGACAGGGGGAATATCAAATATCAATGATGATAGTCAAGCTTCAAGTTTTGAAGTCCTATCACAATCAAAATTTGATCAACATTTGGGAATTACAGTATAGCAACTGGTCTCCTCAACAAGATATCTACAATCAAATCAACTATTCATTGGGATGTTATTCGACACTTAATTGTGTCCAATTTAGAGATAACTTTGGTGATCCTATTTGTTCACCAAATTACCAAGGGTTTCAAACAACTATTCCAGATGATTTGGGGCATAATCTAGGCCCAATTCTACATATTTTTTGAAATTGAAACATGAATCCAAAACAGTACTCTCTACACCTCAAGGGGAGGAGTACATTGAGAAAATGACAAGATACTCTCCAACAACTTCAAGGGGGGAGTATATTCTCAAAATGGTTAGTGGTCAACCAAAACCACCACATTGTTCAAGTCAAAAGGGTTAGTGGTCAACCAAAATCCACCATATATCATTAAATAACATAATCCAAAATCTCAAGCTTGGATCTCATAAGAAATTTCTCACCTTGCACCTAAGAGGGGGAATATCAAATATCAATGATGATAGTCATGCTTCAAGTTTCGAATTCCTATCACAATCAAAATTTGATAAGCATTTGGGAATTCCAGTATATCAACTAGTCTCCTCAACAAGATATCTACAATCAAATCAACTATTCATTGGGATGCTAGTTGACACTTAATTGTATCCAATTTAGAGAACTTTGGTGATCCTATATGTTCACCAAATTACCAAGGGAATGTCCAGACATGGCAGTTGTTCACTTCGAGAGATTCTACTCCCTTCAAATGAACCATTTAGCATCCAAACATTGGCGATTTTTCAGGCATATCTTCATTGAAGTTGAATTCAAAAGTTTCAAATTGAAGACTGAAGATGATACCAATTATTCTTTTCTTACTAGTCCAATTATTCATACTTGTGATTGAGGGGGGAATGTTACATTGTGATTCCCTATACAATCACAACGTTCGAGACCACATACTTATGAGTTGTAATCCTTATCTATTTATGAGGTGTTTCCATGATCCATTGAGTATTTGTCAATGAGATCTAGATCTAAAATTGGTCAAATGCATGTATTATAAATTGATATCATGAGATCAATACATGAGTATAGAATAGCATAAATCCTTTTCAGTCAGTTCTTGTCATGTCTTTCTTGTGCTCTATTTTTTAACAAAGGTATGAAGAACAACTCTGAGGTAGAATTGAAACCACCACACATGGATCTTGGGTATCTTGGTGGATCAATGACAAAGGGTGAATGCTCAAATGTAACACAACACAAGGTGCATTGTAATGGAAATAGATATAAACCACCTCACGAGCAAATCATAGCTAAAGAAAGTGTCCAAAGAACCTACATATGCACCACCACTTGTTAGTCTAAAGTGAACCAAACCCAAAAAGGTATCTAAATTATAAACCTCAAGTCACATGTTTTCGTTGCAAGAATGAGAGGTTCTTTTCCATGTTCTTTTTGTACACTAAAATGATTGTGTGGACAAGTGCTGGTGTAAGCAACCCCCATCAAAGCCCCTATTGTTTCAAGAAAAGGAAAAGAGGATGTCATAACGCGTCTTTGGGCCAAAAAGGAAAACAAAGGAAGAAAAACATAAAAACCCATCATTGTCCAAGGAAGCAGTGGTAAGAATTCTGTAGCCATCGCAATACCATTGTCCATTGGCTTAAGAAGTGTTGAAAGCTTTCATTCCCAACGTCATCTCAAGTATGAAGAGGCCAAATCTAAAAACAAAAGGTATCCAAAAGCAAAGGGACATGAGTGAATGCATTAGCGATGAAAAGGGAAGAAAAGATTGAAATTTTAGCCAAAATGCCCATCGATTCATGTAGCGTAGAGACTTCTACAAAGGAAACTTCATTACCATTGCATCCTTGTCACAACAAGGTACCATCTTGGGGAGTTTTGTAGTTTTCGTGAATGTTAATAGAGTGGTTTTTCATTGATTGGCATTGTCAAAATACACATCATGAATTAATTGGTTAAGTTTTGTTGGTGGATAATGTGTATTAGTGCCCAATTTGTCCCCGAACATAAATAAACCAAACCAAAAGGAGAGCAACACATGTTTGTAAAAGCATGAAAGAACAAATCAACAAGCATGGACACACCAAACTATAATGAAAACACTTGAAGCCACAATGATCAGATTTTAATGGTGCACAATGAAGTGCATGCTTACACATAAGGAAAAAACAAAGCACTAACCAAATACAATGGCAACCAAAAATTGTGTACATCATCCCTACTATTGATGGAGATTTTGGATAGCTAGAGAGGCAGAATTCAAAATAGGAAAAATTCAAGAAAGTGGCAAATTCAATAGAAAAGAGTTCAAGAGGCAAACTTTTGAGAAGGTAGACTCCAAGAATTCAAACTAAAAAGAGTGGCATTGAAGAGCATTCAAGCCACGAGGTAAAACTAAAGCACCAACCAAATACAATGGCAACCAACAATTGTCTACAACATCCTCACCATTTTTGGAGGTGATGGATAGATAGGGAAAACTTTATAAAAGGAAAAGTTTGAGAAAGCAAAAAACTCAAGAAAAGTGTTCAAAAGAGGCAAACTTTGAGTAGGTAGACTCCAAGAAGGAAAAATCGAGAGAGAGACTTTGAAATGAAGGCAAACTCTAAAAGATGTAGACTCTTTCACTCATCAACAACAAGAACTTGGTGAAACCCACAAAGGTGAACAAACTTTGTGTAGTTTGATTCGAAAGGGTATTGTTAGAAGTTAATCTTTAAAAATCCAACTAAATTTTTGAGGGACCAAAAATCTCCAAAAAGGATGTATCATCCATAATTTTTTTATCAATTAAGTTAAACACTAACATAAAATGGACAAATTAAGTTAAATTTTTTATCCATAGGTAATTCATAAAACCATTAATGCAATAAAATTGATTACTTAGGAAAAAGGCTTCAAGGCTCAAGAACAAGTATTGATTGTTTTCTATAAGTATTATGTATGTGAGTTTCTTTAACATGTGGGAAGATTTTGTTGAGGTTGAAGTATGTCAAAGAGGCTTCACACCCCACATCCGCATGATGTTATGCAAGACGTTGTCCTACAAAAGTCTCTATGTGGAATGAGGGTAATGCAAGGTTCATACCCCACATCCGCATGATGTTACAGAAGAGGTTATCCTGCAAAAGTCTCATGTGGAATGAGGGTAATGCAAGGTTCATGCCCCACATCTTGCCTCTACAACCTACATGCCAAAGGACTTCTAATGTAGGAGAGGTAAGGTGAGAGGGGGTCCAACCTCGAACACCTCTACATACACATGTACATCATGGGGGTGCATTTCAACGCAAAAGAGTTTCAAGTGGAATATTTACGCGGACAAGGGAAGGATAAGAGGTAACAACCCTATACTCAATGTCACATCTCTATAACTCCCAACACATTAAGGAGGAACCTTTAGGAAGGGAAGGGAAGGAAAAGAGGTATCAACCCGATTCTCGACATCACATCTCTACAACTCACAACACCTCATTGTGATGACCTCAACCCAAGACAAAGGGAAACATCCTATAGCTACAAGGAAAGTCAGAGAAACCTAACAAAAAGAGAGGTTGGATGTAGTCATTAATAACTTCAACATTAACTTCCACATGGCATGACACCTTGACACCAAATGTAAGGCACACAAATAGCCATCTCAACACACATGTAAGAGACGTGGGAAAAAAATACATTTCCAAGGAGATCCATGAATGATGGAGAGCTCTCTATGAGCCAAGAACAGCATACACAAAATCTTTGAAATGGCATTGTTATAGGGATCTCTTTGCAGGCCAAGAAAAGCATACATGGAATATCAGAGGGTCATTGTTACAAGGATCATGGTTTGGAGATGTCAATGGGCCTACGTGTGCACCATTGTTGATACAACGTCGAATCATGGATGGAAGTTACAAGACAGTGACCTTCTTTGCATGTCATTGTTGAAGCCATCAAAAGAGATGAAGTTAAAGGAAATAAGTTTTCTTTCTAGTTCTTTGTGAAGGAAATCATAATGGTTTTAGTGCTTTCAATGGGAGAATCAAAGCACCAAGAGTAAGTCATATTTAGTGAAACACATAATAGTAAAGAGCATTGTAGCAGTGACTTAATGATTGCTACTAAAGCAAGTGAGCCAAGGACCTTTGTGAATCAAGTTGCCAAGAGCCATGACCTAGGGCATTGGAGCATGGGACTTGCTAAGATCAACAGTTGTAGAGATTTTAGCAGTGACATAGTGATTGTTACTAAAGCAAGTGTACCAACCCAAGGTAAATCCAACGACCTTTGTGAATCAAGTGCCCAAGGGGCATAATCTCATTGGAGTGTCCGAGTTGTTAAGATAAACAATTGTAAAGATGTGGAATTAGATAAAGAGATAGTTTGGTCGAAAGAGACAATTAATCTCCAAGGTCGTTCAAAACCATGCCAAGATTGTTTGAGAAGCATTCATTGTAAAGAAAAAGATTTCTTAATATATTTGGTATTTTACTCCCCAAAAGGGCTTCTCCGGTGAAAAGATGTAAACATTGTGTGTGATCAATATTACTTCTTGGGTATATTTGTTTGATGGTGGAACTGTACAAACACACATAAATTTTAAAAGATTTAAACATTTAAAAATAAATAAATGTTTTGAATGTCATTGGGTTAATTTGAATCTAACTCTCACAAGACACAAATAAAAGATTCATCCTACAGTATTAGCCAAATCTTTGAGTGCCTTAAAAAAATTATGAAAAATTTAATATTTTTCAAAAATCCATTTTGAATGTCATTGGAGATTCCAACTCACACACAAGATACAGATCAAAGATCAAGATAAATCATTTTGAAAGATATCAATATTTTTTAAATATCCAATTTGGATGCCATTGGGTGACTTTGACTCACCCATTGGATATGGATCAAATATTCATCCTAATATTGACCTATAAAACCACATAAAACCTCTTGGACCTACTTTTACAGGTATTTGTTACAAAATAGTAAAATTATCTAAAATTAAAAGGTAATACTTTTATAAGTTTTTGTTACAAAATAATAAAATTATCTAAAATTAAAAAGTAATATTGACCTATAAAACCACATAAAATCTCTTGGGCCTACTTTTATATTTGTTACAAATTAATAAAATTATGTAAAATTAAAAGATAAGAGGAATTATTAAACCTCTTGAACTTATTTGTGTATTTATTTTGCATTCTACAATTTATCATCGAAATTTCCATTAGAGCCGTGACCTCCAAAAAAGAGGTGAACCTAAGTGAAGTCGGTCAATAAGTGGATAAACTTAACTTTTGCAATTAGTTTTTTTAGGTAAAATTTTGCCTTGATCTACTAATTTTTGTAAAATCTAACAATCTAAGCCATTTTTTAGAATAGGCTAAAACCCCAAAAGAAAAGTTTCAGGGTCAAAGTTCCATCAATCAAGTATAACTATAACTATAACTTATGACAAAATTCCTACCCAATTTAAAGAAAAAAATTTCAACAAAATAGAGATTTAGTTTACCCACTAATTAACTTACACTATTGAACATTATAGCCGAACTACGACGCCCATAATTATGATTTATGGAAAAGTGAAGCCCCGATGATGACAGAAAAGACAAAAAAATATATATATATCGGTTAATCTAATGTATTCTTATTTTATACACAAAAGATTCACCCCACAACATAGAGATGTAAAATCACATAAAATCTTCCATCAGTTTTCGAGTATTCGCAGCGGCATATCAAATTATCGCAGTGTTGCCAGGTGTCTGAGACACCATTGCAAACTGATGCAATATCGTATATGAAGAAAGGGCACTTTTACAGGTGAAGAAAATATATCAAGACGCCCTTTTACAGGTTGAAGAGAATATATCAAGACATTTTATGGAAATTGTCTCAGCTGGAAAATTACATCATGACTCCTGCAAAAATCTGACCGACCAAAATAAGCTGAGAGATATGGATGGCATGTCAACAATGGCTGGCTACTTCTCTCATAAAAAGACCGTTGAAGTTGAATGCACACTAAAAGCTAGCCAATATTCATACACGGTAGCCCAAAGTACGGAAAACTTCCAGAGTGGCCTGCAGGACCTTTGTTTTCAATAAAGTAAATTACTACTAAATTTGTCATTGTTTTGCAGCAGCACCTATATCATCAAAATTGGTCACCCTAATTATTGTTTTGCAGCAGCATTTACATCATCAAATTGATCACCCCCATGTTTTGTTGTAAGAGCAGAGTATGATATATTTCTTTATTTTCATTGAGAGACATAAGCATAAAAAAAATTTACAAAAGAAAGGTGTGCATGACATATGTAAGGGTTATACCATTCTGAAAAAGGAAAACATTAACCCTGCTAGCATCTTTAAACCGTGATGTTTTGCATCGGTTCTCAAAAGTAAATCATGCAGTGAGGGCTGTAGCATCTAAACTTAGAGCAAAAGTTAGTCCTCGGAATAAACTTTAAATTTCTCTATATTCATTCAATCCTTAAAAAACATATATTTGACACCTTCCTTTCTGGGGCCACAGTTTATTGTCAAAAAAGTTAATGGCCCTGTTGGTATCCACGCATAAACCTTCATTTTATACAAACATTGTGCATTGGCCTCAAAAGGAAAGATATGCCAATTTGCATGATCCTATTTTCCCTGCTTTGTGACACATGACTATTCTCTCTTTCGGTGGGCATTTTTGTTATAATTATTGCATTTGCTTGTAGCGGCAAGCCTGATAAATTACTTTCATTAGGGGCTGTTGATCCTCAGCAAAATCCTTTATTTCTTTAAGATTTTCAGCCAGCAATGGTACAGAGGCATATTCTTTGTCCAATTTTTTCTTGGCAAGGGCATGTGTTGCTTTTAATTCTTCATTTTCAATTTGTAGGTGCTCCAGTTGAGACTTTACCCTATTGAGGTACTTGACAGTATCAGCCATGGAAAATGGATTATGTTCGATCTCCTTTTCGTCCTCCAAAGTCTTGGTTTGCATTGGCATCCTGCCAAAAATGTCTTCAACTAAGGTTTTCAAGCCACCTCCCAGCTGCCCAAACAAATTTCTCAAATTTAAACCTGATTTTAGAAGATATTTTTCATGCATAACAAAAACAATACAAGACATCTGTCATTGTCAAAAATAGTCAATATTACCAATCATAAAACTAAATAGACTTGAATTTGTACACTCACTGTGTTTCCCTCATGCTGTTTCTGTTGTTTGTTTTTGTATGTTTACATGTTTGTTCATTGTCAAAAATAGTCGAAATGTTGAATATTGTCAATCATAAAACTAAAATGTGGTGTATAAGGTCATGAGCTGTGAGATATAATGGATCTTTCATTTCCCAGGAGATCCATCCCTACATGGTATGGGTAAGGGAATGGAACCTGAGCCATTCCATGCATGAGATAATTAGGGAAGGCAGACTCCAGCCCAGTTCCATTAGGTCAAAAAGGAGAATAGCCAAAAGGACGAGGTGGTTGAAGTAAATAAGGTTGGCATGGCCATGAAACTTGTTGGTTGGAAACTCTTTGAAACCCTGAAGGATTCATTTGGTTAGAAAATGGTAGCATGAGAAAATAATTGTATGAAGGGAATGTAGAATATCCAACTGTTGTAAGTGAATTCCTGTCCATATTCAAGTGTTCATTCATATTTGTATTTGTAATGTTAAAGGGAATAAAGGAAAAGGGACAATTTCTAATTACAATATAAATGAAAGAATAGACAAATACAAACAAAAATTAAAGCAAAGTCCAACCGTGATCACCAAAAATAAATGTGTGGGGTAAGCCGCAGAACAACCAAGTCTTTGCATATGAGATCAACCTTAAACCTATTGCAATCAAGCCAAATATAGCAAGACTCATCAACAACAAGCAAATATTCTATATAAGCGCCATCTTCGGGCTACAACAAAAGAGTAATGGAACCTTGATTATTCTTACTTGCAGCAATGGCCTGGGATATTCAATTTTTCCCTTGATTAATGTGATAAACTAAGAAGAAATCAATGAGAGAAAACGCTGAAGAAAACCCTTCTGAAACCATGGTCCATTGTAACAAGAAGCAAACATACAGTGTTTACCAAACAACCCAAAGATAGCTTCTTCAAAAAAAACAAAGGAGAGAAAGCACCAATACCAGGCTAGTAGACAATAGAAGCCCTAAGTATGTTTCCCAATGTTGTTTTCTTAAGACCCCACGTCACCTTTATCAAGTCATGTCATTGTGGCAAGGTTGGGGCAGATTGCCAAGGAATAGACCTCACAAATTGATGGGACATGATCAAGGATTTCCACACCATGGAAATGGCGCAATAAGGTAGTAAGAAAATCTCAAGATCCTCCAACCACAAAGAGGAAAGCCTCAAATGGAACCTTGAAGAGGAGCCCAAGCTAAGCGACCATGAGTGCAAGAATCTAATGGAGTGGCATCATCACCCTTGCTCTATGGCCCTTAGGGTTTTAGAACATTGCATAACAGTATAAATGTCAAGGTACAAAATGACACTCAACAAGGCTACAAAAAGACTTACCTCAGAGCAATGTAGGGTTCTTTTTCTATAAGAAAAAACCATTGTTGTACAATCTTGAAGAGTGTGCACAATTGTCTTGCAAACCACTTTCTGTGGCATGCAACCCTGCCAATGACCATTTATAGAATGGAGGACAGCAATGAGATGATGTGACCTTGATGCAATTGGCAAAAGAAACTTCACAAAAGACAAGGTTTTATACAAAAAGATTCACCCCAAAGGTCTCTTTTTGATAAGAAAAGTCCATTGTTGTGCAATCCTAAAGCGAGTGTGAAATTGTAACATCCCCTTTTTTAATCTATGGTTTAGCAATGTATAATGTAAATACAATGTATGGCCGCAGGCCCGACAATGTAATATGTAAACAATATATATCAAAATAATAAAATAAAATATGTTGACGGTTGCAAACAAACACGGACAAAGTCATGGGGGCTAAGTTTCCACAATAGAGGAGGATCCAAGGGGCAATTACTCATGTTTATTAATCCCATGCCATTTTCTAAAATTATTATTTTGTATGAACTTTCTATTTTCCTTTTGAGTGTATCCAAGCCCCAATCATTGAATACATGTGTAACATCCTCGTTTTTAATCCTCGGTTTAGAGATGTATAATTTAAATACAATGTATGGTAGTAGGCCTAACTATGAAAAAAGTAAACATTGTATATCGTAATAATAAAATAAAATGTAACGTCGGTTATGTTACCCCCCCATGCCTACTAGAGGAGATCATGTCTCATGGTCCACAATGAAGACAGTTAGTTCATGTCTCATGGTCCACAATGAAGACAGTTATCTCGACTGTTACCTCCTGGGGAGGTACCCTATATGTTTTTCATTGGCTACACCATTGTAAGCCCAGGAAGATGCAAGTTGAAGCCTTGTAGGCCAAGTGGATGGTATGTTGCGGTGTCCTAGGGCTTTGCAGTCGGCCATGCCCGGTCTAGTCCCCATTCTCATCACCTTTTGTCCTGGATAGGATTAGAGGCCTTGGGGACTAGACAAAAGGCCTTCTAGTTCTCAACATGGTAGTCTCACAATTCACAACTTTCACATTTTTTGAGGCAAATCACGAATCCTGATGCATGGGATCCCAAGGCCAAAAATACAGCAGGGGCTCATATTGATCGTCATCATGTATACTTGACATGCCACGTTGATTTTTTTGGAAAAGGGTTGGGTTACAATAAAAAACTCAGTTGTCGAAGGGTCTCGCATGCATATTTATGAGTGAACGTGGCAAAAAGTGGGTCATCCAATGACATGCAGAAATGGATCAAACATCAAATGTGAAGCAAATCATGTCCCAATCAAAACCCATGTGGAGAATTTTTTTCAGTGCAGGGTTTATAAGAGGATCTGGGCAAAATCAACATAAAGGGGCATTTAAAGGGTATATTCTAAAGTGATTCAAAAAGGGAAATTATTTAATATTATAAAAATCCCCTTTAACCAAAGTTAATGATAAGAGTGAGGGAGCTTCCCTTGTCTCATTGTATATGTCAAAATAAAGTAAGAGGGGTCGCACTTTATGGTAAAAAGGAAAGTCGTAGCTTCCAAACAAGCTCTCGACACTTTAAAACCCAGCCTCCAAGTAAAAGTAAGACGCCACATCATATAAGCCTTGGATCCAAGTGAAACATTGAGAAGCCAACCGTGGGTCGAATCAATGGAATGTTGGGTGAAAGAAACAATTAAATGCTAGACAATGAGGTTAATTAAAATCAGCCCCCATTACTTTAATTATTCCCATCCAACTCAGTTGGTGCTCTTAATAGAGCAAACCGACCCATCGAATAGTCGTAGAGTAAAAAAGGAAAGTTGTGGGTTATTAAAAGTAAGCTGCCACTCTAACCAGTCGACATTTGAGTGAGTCGTGAGCCAATTAAAGTCAAATCAGTGGGCAAATTCAAGGAGCCTTTGGGCCAAATCCAAGTGGAACATTGCAGTCTTCTTGCAAAACCGTGCCATGTATCAATTAAATTGGCATCTTTAAGCCAGTCATGAAGCTTCATCTCAGTCAAATCCGCTTCCATAAATTAAATCAACCCAACTAAATCAAAGTTGCTATACTCATCCACGTTGGAAATGAGCAATTAATAGTGGAATGTTGGGTCACTTGTAGCACACCCATTTTGGAACTCTAGGCTTACTCGCGCTCTGATACCCATTTGTACACACCATTTGTACAAAGCTTATACAGATATTCTAAATCCCATGCATTTAAACAATTAAACACATTTAACTCGGAGTAAAACATATCATTACTGCTATAATTAAACAATCCATAGCATTCCATATTAATTCGTATACACACCGGAAAACATGATAACATATACAGTAGAGACATGATAAAATGCGATAAAACATAGTTAGACACTTATCTTGTAACAATGGTGCGATCCACCAACCAAATGCAGGCCTTCCACAAACCTCCCAGCCTTAGACCGCACTGCTCATCAACTCAGTAGTGGGTCACCCCCGAGCTGGGACTAAGCTCCACCCCAAGGCAAGGAATCTAGGCTCAGGCTGAGGTTACAGGGAAAACAGTCACATACAACCGCAAGGACGGAATGCTCTCCTAGGAATCTCCCATGCTCACTGCCCACAGACCCTCATTCCCCACATGCCTGTTCCACCCCATGAGAATGCACCTTCTCTGTCACCTGGACAGTCCTTCGGCTGCCAATCTCCCTTACCTTGGGTTACAGGAACAGACCGGACCGGAAGTCTCCGGGCTCTATGGCAGCTACAGGGTTCCTTCCAGGAGTTCTCTCCTTCCCCTGCGCATTGTCTCACCTGGAGGGAGTCGCTCATAGGCCAACAAGCCTCACGCAGTCCAGTACTGCGTAGTCTCAACAATCCCACGGGAAAACAGACACAGGCTTTCCAAAAATTGGTTCGGCAATCACAGGATGGCTTCACAGTCACGGCTTCGGAACAGGGAATGCTCGCATAGGCTCACTCAGCCTTCCCGAACAAGCAAAGACTCTTCCCTGAAATCAACACAGGCTTCTCGTAGGCTGGGGTTACACGCACGGGTTTTCTCAGAATCAGACAGACATTCGAGTCACAGGGTCCCACGAAGGTTCTCTACAGGAGTCGGGTTAGCGGTACTGCTCAGAGCTCCGTACGCGTTCAGACAATCCGATGGAATGGAAATGGAATCTTCTCACAGCTCACCCTGGTCGTTTTATTCGCATGCACCAGGGTTGATACTTGTCACCCATGGAACTGCATGCATTCCACCAGCACGCGTTCCTCCCACCACTTGGGAAATCACGCGTCCTTCCAAAAGGACTTAGGATAAAAACATATGATGCACATATCTTTTGGAATAATATTAAAATATTATTCCCAGGCTTAAGCCCCCTAGGCTTAGCCCCTAGGCTCAACACTTAGCCCCTTTCCCACCTTCCAGCCCCTAATTCCTTGCCCACTCTGTGGATGCTCAATCCCCCTTCACTCATTCATCGTGGTCGATCTGCACCTGGTGGTGTTTATATTTTATTAAGTGTTCTGCATGATTACATATACAACAGCAGGCTCCTAGCCTTCAATACTCAGGCTCCCTGGCCTAACAACACATAAGTCTCCAGCTCATAAGAACTTGGCTCACCAGCCTATAAAACATAATCACAATTCCTTTCAGAACTTGGTTTACAGCAGGGCTCGGCCTTGGGGACACTGCAATTCCCCTCCCCTTATTTTTGCACTGTCCTCAGTGCAACTTAAACTGTCTCTGCAAGCCTTTCAAAATTTTCAAAAAAAGATGCGTGTACTCTGCCCGCATAACCTCTTCATGCTCCCATGTCGCGTCCTCGGGACCGTACCAAGTCCACTGGACCTTTACAAGCTCTATAGCTCAATTCCGGAGCTGTTTGCTTTTCTTGTCCAATATGCGCACAAGATGCACTTGCAGGACACCATCTGGTTCCACCTGAATCACAGTCCAATCGATAATATGATTAGCATCAGGTACATATTTCTTAAGCAATGAAACATGAAACACATTATGTACAGTCATAGATGCAGGTAATGCAAGCATGTATGCAACCGGCCCAATCCTTTCCAGGATCTCAAATGGCCCACAAAATCTTGCTGCCAACTTAGCGCAACTTCCCAGCTTCAGGGAACTCCTGTTAGTTTTCACTTTCAGGAAAACATGGTCACCCACTTTGAATTCTCTGTGGTTTATGTTACTATCAGCGTAACTTTTCTGCCTGTCCTGGGCAGCTTTTAGATTATGTTTAATTTTTATCATTTGATCTTCCATCTCTTTGAGCAGCTCAGGCCCAACTACTGCTCTGTCAACTGGATTATCCCAGCTCACTGGAGTGTTGCAATTTCTTACATAAAGCGCTTCGAATGGGCTCATCTTCAGTGATGCATGATACCCATTATTGTAGGCGAATTCTACCAAATGCAAGTAGTCTTCCCACCTTGATGGTTTATCCATCACATACATTCTCAGCATGTCTTCTATTACTCTGTTTACTCTCTCTGTCTGTCCATCAGACTCGGGATGATATGTTGTGCTTGTTATCGCTCAGTTTGTAGGAAGGGTTTAGGTTAACTTGAGTCAAGGCTTCAAACTGGCGTAACAGGAGCTTCCCCACCCACTGTCACCTTGATGGGGAGCTCTTTCTATTTAGGGTGGCTAATCCCAAGAGAGACGTCCCTAGTAATCGGGGGTTTTGAAGGAGAAGGATCAAGGTTTAAGGCTTTCAAAGGTTAAGATTAAGCTTCCCTTCACAAATTACTGCCAATATGATAGTCAAAAAGAAGAAGATATTCCACTGGATGGCACCTGTTTGCGAGACAAGACAAATAAAACTAAAATGTGCTGCAGTGGTTAGTACTTCAAGTATTAATGACTATCTCCAATATATATATGAGCAATGATTAAATGTAATTATTGACGAAGTCAATGATTACTAATAAAGACAAAGGCTTATAAAACTTCTTCAATAAGTACAAACTGATGCTTGCATTCAATATACAAAATTAACCTTATAATATCACAATGCAGTGAATATGCTCATAAACCAATATTGTTGCTACGTCACTATGCAGATTAAGGGTGACGTCAGCTCTATTATTAAGTCAATTTGAAGACAATGAAAGGAGCATTTTGTCAATTAAGCTTATGAATACAATCAATGACTCAAAGTCTATCAAATGGAGGTGACAATGTCAAAACGTTTTATGCCAAAACAAGAGATCAAACAAGTGTGACGTCACCTATATTGTGGTTGTTTTTAGGGTTAGGGTTAGCTAGTCAAAGAGGTAAATGTTTTGACAAATCAACCAAAGAAAAAGCTTGAAACCTCTATGGCTATCAAGAGATGAGTCAGCCGCAATTTTTGGTCCAAACACAGGTCTAAAAAGGGCAAGACGTCATCATCATTTAGGGTTAGTCTAGACGCTAGGGTTAGTTAGGGTTTCAAATAAAGAGAGTTTGAAAGAGTGTTTAAGCACAAAAGACCTCAACGTTTTGTTCTTAGACTAGTGCCTTGGGTAAATGGAGTCCAATGGAGAGAAGCTAATGGCTTGGAGAGACTTAAACCTAAGGACAAGAGGGTTAGGTTTAATGGTGCTGCTATGGCAGGGCCACCAAATCAAAACCTTAAGGGGAGGAGGCTCATTCCGGTGTAGCTAAAGCTAGGCCTCATGCTCCTCCCTCTTTCCTTAAGACTCTTTGGCAAAACGACTAGCTAATAAACACAAATCTATGGCTGAAAAGTGTTGTATGGGAACAAGGCTTTTCAAACCCTAGAAGCAAACCCTGGGTGTAAAATAAATTAGGCCTAGGACGCCTTCTTTCTTCAATTTATGTTCAAAACTAACTCAAGAAAAGAGAATGGCTAGTGTAGCTATGGCTAGGCTAAACCTTCTCTAATCAAATGGCTAATCAAGCTTTTACCATGGGGACATGAAGCCACAACCTACTTGTGTGTTGGCTCCCTAGGGTTTTAATGATTAACCAAATATTAACAATGTAACCATACAAGTAAGCAATTCTACCTACAACCATTCAATAAAGAAGTTTTGCGTGCAAAATATACTTACAAATCAATGAAGAGCATAATCAAACCCTAGTTGTAACACCTTCCAATGATAAAAAGCACCATGTATATGCCAAAGATAATCCTCCAAGTGTAGCGCCTCACTCCAAAAGACCAAAAAATATCCAAGACAAGAGCTAAAAGAATATCTCTCACAAGAGAGCAAGTTATGTTATGTCCAAATGAGGGTAAAACGTCCTCAATTTATATCATTCTCATGACCTTTAATTACAAAATAGGTCATTAAAAACAGCCGACAAGGCTGACTTAACAATATTTGATTATTTGTCACATTAAATGCGAAAAATGCCAAAAATGAGCTAAAAATGGAGACGTCAGGCCCCTATAAGGGAGACGTTGGCCCTTTCAGGGCGTAATCATCATCCAGCAAGCCAAACGTTGGCCCCTCTGGGGCTCCTGCAACCTGCCATGTGTGCCAAACAAGCCCAACACACCGCCATCAGCTCCAGAAAACGTCCAACCTGTCCTGGGTGGCGTCCTATCCATCAAGGCCATCGTCCCATCTGCAAGGGGATGATCCCCATTGGTCAAATCTCTGCCAAAACATCCTAATGAGGGTGTCCTTCTTCTTCTCCATGCAAGGGCTCGTCATAACTCTGTCCTGCCTCTGCCATCCCAGCAACCATCTGATGGGCTCTTTAACCCCATGGATGTCCGAGCTAATCATCTCCCCATGTGCACCGATCCTCTGCTACCTGTCCGCCGGGCATGGTCCTGCACATCAAAGACTACGCCCTCCATGGGCTCATCAGTCCTAGATATCATAGCAATGTAAATCATATCTCATCATTAAAGTTATCAAACATATGCATGAAATCCCTATCATATCATCTAAGAGCTCAAAGACATTACACAGATCTACTATACAAAGCTAAGGAAACCGACAGAAAAAACCTATTGGGCTAATACCCACAAGAGATGGAAAGTTTCCTCAAAGGATTATTCAAGCCATGTGTAATGAGGTGATATGGTTTTAGGGATGTCCAGTCATAGTAAAACCAAGGGTTGGTGTTGTCTGTGGGTGCCTTTGTAGGAGGCGAGTTGTACCCGTCATGGATGCATTTTTTCCAAGCCCTTTTATTGCCTTATCTTTCTTTTATTGCTTTTTTACTACAAGCTCTGAGGAAGAGGACACTGCCTTGGCTTGGTGGCCAGAGCTGACAGCGTTACCCACTAGTATCTTCGCAGAAATGAGAAGGTTGGCTCATGATGAGACCCCCTTTCCTTTGGCCATGCAACCAAAGGTCACTGCCCTGGTTTGGTGACCAGATAGTGGCAATGTCATACTGCTAAATACCTATGAACATAAT
>JASDQU010305916.1:32546-68585 GCA_032191745.1 Picea mariana | reverse complement strand
CAAGCAAATCAACATCGTAGTGAAAGAAGTTTTGAAGTAGGGGATTGGGTGTTTTTAAGACTACAACCATACAAACAGATGTTCCTCAAGCAAGCCAAGAAGAATAATAAATTATCACCAAATTACTATGGACCTTATAAGGTGTTGCAAAAGATTGGTACTATGGCATACAAATTGGAGCTGCTTGCATCTTCACAAGTACACCCAGTTTTCCATGTTTCATGTTTAAAGAAGGTTATAGGTGACAAGATCCCAGTTTAAACTATATTTCCAGAACTTGAAGAGGAAGGAAAAATCATATTGGAACCTGAAGCCATCACTGACACAAGAATTCGCCAGCTGAGGAATAGATCCATTTTAGAGTATCTCATTAAATGGAGGAAACTACCGGCTGAAGATTCCACTTGGGAAGATGAATATTTTATACAGAAGCATCCAGAGTTACTCAAACGTTGCAGACAACACTTGTCTCAAGGGGAGGGGCATGTTAATCCCTAATATTGGATCATTACCCCTTAATTGGGGAATATTATATTAGTAATGTTATTTTATTTATGTCGGCTTTAGGCCATTAGTTGTAATTATACCTCCTAGTCTCCTATATATACCAAGGAGACATTTTCATTTTGAATCATCTTGTACTTGAACATTTAAGTGTGGTAAAAGGAGGTTTCCCCCTCGAAGAGGCTCATTATCTGAAATTATCTCTTTTTCAAGGCGTTGAGTACTTTTCCTGAGGTTTTCTATGCTATATTGATGTCTGGTTCTTAACACCGTTTTTTTTTTTTCGTTTCAATTTTCAGTGCATGTCCCTGAAAAGGTCTAAATATATCAAGTTGGGTCTCGATCTTGTCTCTCTTGAAGAAAATCACTCTCGCACACCCAAGAAACCCTCCATGACGGAAAAAAATAAAAACAACGGGGCAGACGATTCTGTCAATTTGTTGCTTGAACAAGCTCTCACGTGACAGAGGGACGAAATGATGGAGAATGTTTCCCACATCCTTCAACACCTGTCGATAGAAACATTCACATATTCATCAAACAACCACTTTGGAAGCACCTCTCCTTTCAAGGTACATGTTAATTTTGATATTCTCATATTTGAAGGTCAGATAGATGCGGATGCCCTAGAAAAATGGTTAAATCTGCTAGAAGGTTATTTCTATGTTCACCATTTTTCCGACAGGGAAAAGATCACCTTCGCACTCCTTAAATATCTCCCTCGTGTCAAACATTGGTGGGAAAATTACTGGGAGCAAAGTTCCACAAAAGATTCTAGAATATATGGGGTCAATCCCACTTGGGATTTTTTTGTGGACACGATAAAGGAACAGTATTACCTTGTTGGAAACTATGAGGACCAGTATATGAGATGGACCACACTGCGGAAAGAGAGGGGCCAAGAAGTTATGGAGTTCACCGATACCTTCCATACCTTGTGCACCAAGTTGGGTATCAAAGAATCCAAACAAAATTTGGTTATGAAATATCGTGGGGCTCTACATAGATAAATCCAAACTGAAATGGATTTTCTGGCAATCTCATCACTCGGTGTTGCTTATCGATATGTTGTTAAAATCGAGAAGAAATTTAAGCACCAGAACAAATGGGAGTTCGGGTCTGCAAATCCACAACAATCAAAGTATGATAAAGACGGCCCTAACAAACAGTCTCTCGAAAACCAGTCCAAGCCACATGAAAAGAAGGGTCACGGGAAGCCAAAGAAGGACACCAGAAAATGGTGTTATTTCCACAAAATCCCTTGGCACGACACCAATGAATGTCACTCAAAACAGTCATTGGTGTTTGAAATCAAGGACAAGGAGTCAAACCCTGATTCAGAATCTGATTCAAAAAATACTAACAAAAGACAGATCATCGACGTAGACCCCATTGTTATGGTCGCGACCACAGCAATTCAACCAAAAGAACCAACAGATACTAAAGAGGGGGAGCACCTTTTTAATTCACAGATGTGGGTAAAGGGGACCCCGCTGAATTTTATTGTTGATAGCAGAAGCCAGAAGAACCTCATCTCAGCAAAGGTCATCAAATAGTTTGGATTGTTGACAACACCACACCCACATTCATACAACATCGGGTGGCTTTGCTAGGGACGAGATCTTTGTGTCACCCAACAGTGTTGATTGTCATACGGCATCCAAGCCTTCAAGGATGAGGTATTATGTGATGATTCCCCACTGGATGTATGTGATGTTCTCTTCGGCCAACCATATATGTGGAAGTGCCATGCTATAGATGAGTCTCGACCCTGTAGTGTCATTGTTACTCTGGGGGGTCATCTCTACAGGATACCATAGGTGGTTCTGACTATTATCCCACCTAAACAGTGTTGCAAGGTAGTATCTCATACTACAAAATTTAGCGTGTTCACAATCTGTTCAAAAGGTGAACATAATGATATTGCAACCACTACAGCCTTGGCCCAAGAACCTTCTATCCAACAAAAGCAGGTCGACAAGACTACAGCAAAGCACAAAATTTCCTTTGCACATAGACATCTCATGTATCTAGACTGGTTAAAAATTTCCAACCCTTCAAGCCACAGGTTCGTGAAAACCTTCAAAAAGCTAAGCAGCACAACTTCACCAACAAGGCAAGCAGCTCATCAAGATGTAGATTCAAAAAACTCTTTTCCCTCTCCCCCAGGCACTCAACGCAATGGAGACCATTGTTTCCTAAGGAGGAAGGATTGATCCAAGTCGATGTTGGTGTCCACCCACCTTTTCCAACTCGCTCAAAACAGTTTTCTGGCAATTTTGGCAATTTACTATTTTTAGCAGTTTTAACTTCTGGGCCATTTTGAGGGCCTAAATGAAGGATTTTTGGGATCGATCTTCTCAATGATATCCAAAGTCTTTGATTGAGCCCCCAAAATGAATCTCCTCGATGATACCTTTCCAACGAGCTATCGTGCGCCCCAAACGAAGATCGTATGCCAAAGTTACACCCCCAGGAAGTTAATACACCAAACTACCCAAAATGGGGTCCACAAAATTGTTGGCTTTTCATCTTCTGGGGTTAGGGTTTTGGATTTTCTTTATGATAAAAATGCATTTGGAACCTCATTTTAAAATCATCTTCTCACGGATGCGAGTAGCCGTCACATCTCTTCTCAGAGATAAGTTTCCACCATTCTAGCGAGTCTTTCACTCTGTACTTTACAGTCTTTGTACATTTTCGCTCATTAATAGAAAATTGTGTATTATTGTATCTCTGTGTTTATGGTTGCATCTATGATACATTTTTGTTCTAATATTGGATATCCGAGTTATCTCTGTACATTTCTTTATTATATCTCCGCTCTCATTTCGTGCCGAAAATAATCTGGATCAGAGAAGTTGATGACTATTAATGAGGGTCGTTTAGGAGACTTGGAGAAATGTGTATGGAAACTTGATAAATAGAGAGGATGAAGTTGTGTTGAGGGGGAGGTTGAGAAGTTGGAGCTTGTTGAAAGATTGGATAATTCTTAGAAGAAATATTTTTTTGTGACAATCTTCTTAGAGCATATTATGCATACTTAAACTCATTTTGGAAAAAATTATTTGAATTCAGAAAATTTATTATCTCATAAATGTAATTATTATAGTTATGTTCTATATTATTTCATTTAAAGAGCAACAAAATTAAAAAAAAAAACTCTTAAAATATATATGTTTAAATGAGTAAATATGATTGTATAACACCCTTTTCATGGTTTAGAACTCAAGGAAAGGTGTTATATTTATGGGCGAGGATATGCTTACTTATGCAATTTATTAATTATCAAACTTGTGTTTATATTAATGTTATTGTTATGATGTAGTTAATACAAATCATTTACAAAATGAATGAATTTTTAGACAAGGAATGTTTTTTAAAATAATAGAGGAAGATCATTATTTAATTAAAATTAAATTAAAAAATATTTCATATTTAACATTATAGTTATGTTGGTTGGACAAATTAAAACATAGTTAAGAGCTAAAGCCATTATAGTTATGTTGGTTGGACAAATTAAAACATAGTTAAGAGCTAAAGCCATTATAGTATATTTTATACCATTTTAATTTTTTGGCATTTTTGAGTTGCTTAGTTGTAGACAAGGCATTTTTGCAAGAGCTATCAAACAATTTTCTCCTCCTAAGTTTGTTTTTATCATTTCTACAAGTCCAAAACCTATCATATCAATGAGAAAATTAATCTTATTTCATCATAGGTATAATTAGAGGGGTCATCTTTTTTTTTCACTTCCTAATATCAATCTAACTACTCCTTATTGCTCATCCTTCAAGGGAGGCTTAAAGAATGGTTTTCGTAGTTGGGACCCATAATTTCAATGGGAAAAATATTCATGCTTCATCATAGGTATACTTAGAAGGGTTTTCATAGTTGGGACCTATAAGCTCAATGGGAAAAATAATCCTATGATTCATCATAGGTATACTTAGAGCAATGATTTTTTTTTTCTTTTCGCTTTATATGTCAATCTAACTCTTTGTTGCTCATCCTTCAAGGGAGGCTCAAAGAAGGGTTTTCATAGTTTGTTTGATGTCAAGAGCTTCATCTAGAGAGTTTTTTTTATGATAGAAATTTCTTTTTCTTTTTCAAACTCCACCTTTTTCATGGAATATGTCACTTTTAGAATATGATGATGCTTCACTCCACACATTTTCACATAACAAGCCTTCAATTCTTCTTGTTTATATTTATTCAAGAAGGGTTCAATTCTTCTTGTTGATATTTATTCAAGAAGGGTTCGTGAAGAGCTTAGTAATATTCTCACTCACTTTCATATAGGAAGCGACTAAGTGAACATATTCTCGAAGCATAATCAAGATTTAATAGCTACATTCTTATAATCTAATTTTTGTTTCTAAACCTTCCTTGCTACCTTAATCAAGATATCTTTAGAGAGTGTCTTTGCAAAGTCAACTTCTACACTCAACTTGGCATATATTTGTTACATGTTTATAGGGCATATAAAACCTCTATAGAGCCCAACAATAAGTGTCAAGAGATAAATTGGAAACTTTAACCCACAGTAGGGATGAAGTTAAAGATTTCATTGAGTTATTGAAAAAGGATACTAAGGCTTCTTTCATAATTCTACAAAACCCATAAAATCATGGCCCAAAGTGAATAATGCTACCTTTGTTGTAAAGATCCAAACTTTGTTATGAAGAACCCACAAACACATAGATAAATGTATGCTTACTCATGAAGAAGAGATTTCCATTGCTATAGCCTCAAAACTAGACATGTTTTTAGTAGTTCATAGCAAATATACAAAACAAATTCTTAGAGAAAAAGGAGGTTTCTAGAGTTGATAAACCTACTTATCAAGATTTAGGAGTAGATATTAAAATCCATTGAAATGGCATATCAACCCACAAGCCTTGAGGAATATTGCATAATCCATAACTTCATGTCTAAGGGATATAATCAGAGATGATGTTGATTTTTTGGTGATGAAGCCACTTGCATGTCAAGAAAGATCACCGGTACTAGAAGGGAGAAGATCATGCTTAAAGGATTTAACAAATCCCATAGGAAGAGCACTAGGTTGACACAAATGAGGATGAAATCCACTTGCATTTGGGAACACATTACTCATATAACAACCACACACTTTGTAATTAAAAGAAGGTGTCAGTTAGTTTAATTAGGTGATCTCTGCTACATTAAATCATCAACACGGGGTTCGTAAACTGACGAAGTGCATGCAAAATATATGCAGGCCTTAGCTCAAAATTGTTATTATTCAGATGCAGAGACAGATTTTTTGCTTAGCTATAGAAACAAAGTTTTTTCTTAACTACAGAAACAAAGTTTCTTCTTAGCTACAAAAAACAAAGAAGATGTAAATTTAAAGAAACAGATTTAATGAAAAAGCACATGAATGACTCCAAACACTTGAAATCATTAATCCATTGGATCAAAACAATCACAGGCTTTTAATCGTCCAATTAATGAAGGTCTCTATGAATTATGTGAACAATATTGTATTCAATTAATAACTTATGTGTGTTAGCCTTCCTGTGTTTTGTAAACAAAAATAAATAAACTGTTGGAAATGAAAGAAAAGAAAATCAAATCCACACAACTGGTAAATTAAACAATACCAACATAAAAATAAGCAATGCATTCCTCCTCTGAGGGCCCTCCTGGCTCGGTGAGCGTTGCTGGAAGAAAACTATAAGATTGAACTTATATAACGAAAACGCACAACACAAGTATTGGACAATAACCATAGCTCTTCTATTAATCTTAGATCAATAAAACAGAAGTACAACAATTCAATATCATTTTTAGTGTTTTCTGAAGGCTCTCAATACTAATATTTATATATTACATAGGGTATCTTAGAGATCCAAAATTCACAGATCCTCAAACCAGCTGCAACAACAGACTTGGGAAAATATTCTTTAGAAAATTTCTCATATCTCCCAGGTCTTTAACTTTTTGAGAAATCCACTTGCAAAACACCTAAATGGGCTTGTCCTTCACAAAACCCATGTACCTAATTTTTGAGATTCTCCTTTATCATTCCATAAATTGCATTTGAAGATCGTTGCTTGGAAAATGATGATAAATTCAACTAGATCTTTGACCACGAGCTATAGGCTCACATGTGTGACTTGGGTGTGAACTGAACAATACAAATCCATCTTAGAACACCTATCTATAATACTCATGTGGAAAAATTCCAATTGGAGGGGCGCAAGTATGCTAAGCAATGATTGTGGTGAAAGGAACTGAACTAAGAATATACATCATTAGCAACATTAATTTAAACCCTTTCTAACTAACCAAGAACAAAGGAAATTATGAAAATGCACAACATTATACCTCTTTGAGCTTGTTAAGGTGCTTAGCTTTAGAAGTATAAGAAGATGTGATAATAAGAGTAATAATCAAGTATAGGAGTAGGGTAAAAATGGTCAAAAGAGTGTCAACTGATAGTGAAAAAGATGCCAAAATGGTGGGCCAACAGAAGGCACTCCAATTCCATCTAGAGAAGCATATTTCAATTCTTATGAAGATGCAAAGATCTTGATCTTTATGCTTGTTGAGACACTTGTAAAGGTCTTTATGTTTGCATTGGTTTTTCTTGTCTTGGTGGTGAGCACTAGAAAATTCACCATACAATGAGATCGTACTAGAGTGAGGCAACGTTAGCAATGTTGGAGCCAGATTTAAGACATAACATTTTGTTTTTTACTACAACCTTGCCACAAGCTTAAGGTAAAAGGGAATGAAAATTGTAGAAAAAATTGGTGTGTGCATGTGCTTTAGGTTAATTAATTGAATGTTATAAACCCCAACTCTACATTAGTGTGGTTTAGTGACCCATTTTAACATAAAAAAACCTTGCACTAGTCTCATGAAAGAATTAAAATCTTACCATTTAAGAATGAAATAATCTTAAAATAAAACTAACATTAAACAAACTTTATTTTAGAAATTCAAAACTTGTCAACTTATTTTTAGATCCACTTTTCTATATTCTCTTTATGTCATTTTATTAGTCAAATCTCTTCATAGAGGGGTCCCTTGGAGCATAAACAAGAGGGTCTCATACATCAATTTGGTGTCTAGTTAGGCCATGACCTTAAAATTAGATTATTATTATTGTTATTATTATTATAGAAATTCAAAACTTAACTTATTTCTAGATCCAATATTTTCTCCACTTTTCTATATTCTCTTTATGTCATTTTATTAGTTGACTCCCTTCATAAAGAGGTCTCCTATCACACAAACAAGAGGATCTCATGCATCAATTTGGTGTCTAGTTAGACCATGACCTTAAAATTAGATTATTATTATTGTTGTTGTTGTTGTTGTTATAAAATTAGTCTCGACTGAACTGAATCACATGTCGATCCAAAACAAAAAGAGACGAACCAACCAACATTTTTTTTAAGTGTCAAAATGTCAAAATATATGCATATTCTCTTAGTGTGTCCTTTGAAACTAAAACTATTTCTAAAATCCTTACAAGAATACTACCTAACAAACTAATTTAAGAGAGATAAATATTTAAAAAACATTTCAAAATATTGAAGGATATTACACATCATCATCCCCACTTGGGGTTTCCAATTTGACACAACCTAAGAAAAGGCAAGTTGTTCAAGTGTGTTGAGTTCCATAGTGCCTTCCAGGAAACATTATTGTTGCATTGTTGTTTATTGCATACATCTACTAAATTCATTTTGAATTGAACCAATAGATTGATTGGGTGGTAATGCCCTAGAATGCCTGAATCTCTCCATTGTTTCCTTCTCATCCAACAGATCTAAAACCATTCCATACAATGCCTTTATCTTGAATTCCAGAACTTCATTTCTTCTACTTTTCTTCTCCATGAATGCCTCAAAATATTTTCCTTTTCTTTGTTCTTTTCAAATTGTAGAGAAGTGCCAATTATATGCATATTATTCTACTAGGCCTTTATGGCCACTTTGTATTCCTAATTCTCACACTACTCATCCCACTTCTGAATCGTTAGAGCCAAAGCATCATATACCTCTATTATATGGTGAGAATTTCTCTCAACACCCCTCCTTGATTCTACTATCTTACACCACATACACAAATCCAGATTACGACTACAACTTAACATCATTACACCCAATTTGCTCCACACACTTTGGTACTAACTTGAACCTCCCAAAAATGGACTCACCCAAATTGCTTCACACTTTGGTACTAGCTTGAACCTCCCAAAAGTGGACTCCTGTCACATAGATGGGGTCTAATTTGATGGTCCAACACTATCCTCTATCTTCACAAACAAAGAGGAAAAGAAGTATGAGAGCCCTACTTCCAAAAAGTTAATTCGAACACCCTTCACTTCACTTCAATTTTCATAACGATCCATAGCTACAATATCTATAATGAGAATAATATCATTTGTTTGGGAGTTATGATCCGTCCTATCTCCTTTTAGGAAACTTGCCACTTTTCCACCTGCATTGATTTCTATAATATCTATAATGAGAATAATATCATTTGTTTGGGAGTTATGATCCGTCCTATCTCCTTTTAGGAAACTTGCCACTTTTCCACCTACATTGATTTCTATGAAATCAATGCAAGGTGGATCGATATTGTTAAGTTCGTTTTTAAGTGGATTGATATTGAAATTATAAGTGAAGAATAAAGAAATCAAATAAAGCACGTTACTATAATAGTCAAGTAAAGAATAAAGAAATCAAATAAAGCACGTTACTCTAATATTTTGGTTGGCAACTTTCGAATCACCAAAATCAATATGCCGCACAAGTAAACCAATTTACATATTTGCAATTTGGTTAGTGTTGTTGGGGAGAACCAATACAATTTGGTTAGTGTTGTTGGGGAAAACCAATACAATGAGAACCAATAAATTAGTGTTGTTGGGTTAGAAATGATTGAATTGTTGGTAAAATACAATTATGATATTATTTTATGAACTATTTAAAATGTGCATGAGTACTAACAACTTGTTTGGATGAGTTAAAATTGAGAAAATTGCAAGGACAATAGTCTTGGATATGGCATGGATGTAAGCCCACAAAGAAGATCAATGTATGTTGTTGTGAGAGCTAAACACAATGAGCAGAAAATCTGTGCACGGAAAAGTTATTTTTCTATATAAAACATATTTGAGAAATTTATAATTACAAGTTTTTATGATATGTTAACAACTTGTTTGGCTAAGTGAAAATTAAGAAAATTGCAAAGATAATTGTCTTGGATATGGCAGGGATGTAAGTCCATAAAAAAGACCGATGCTTGTTGTTGAGTGAGCCAAACATAATGAGTAGGAAGCTAATGCTTGGAAAATTATATTTTCCTGTATAAAACATAATTGAAAAAAAAAAAAAAAGATTTTATGGTGATGTCACATGTTGGATGCATGCATATGCTGCATACGGGATGATTGCCACAGGTTACATATTGTTAGAGGAATTCTAGCAACAATTTGGCATTAGTTTGTGCAAGAACACCTTGGCGAATGATGGATCGCCTGAGGAACTGTAAAATAGTGAAAAATGATGCCTAAGCCAAGAGTGGGAGTACAACATGAAGAAGCAAGTTGTCAGGATTGTAGAAGAAGCAAGTTGTCAGGCTTGCAGAAGAACCAGGTTGTCAGGCCTGAAGAGTTAACTCATATGTGGGAGTTGTACTGTCAAAGAACTAGGTTTTCAGACCTAAAGAGTGAGCTCCTATGTGGGAGTTGCACTATCGAAGAACCATGTTATCAGGCCTAAAGAGTGGACTCATGTGTGAGTTGCATTGGAGCAAAAAGGTTGTTGTTGGTAATTTCTCGGTACTTATTCCTAACAGTGAGTCCGTTGAGATCTCAGTAGTGAGATTCTTGGTTACCTATGCCATAGAGACCCTGATAAATGAATGATGCAACCCGATGGACTAAGGACAATGAAGGGGTCACATTCCTTGGGTCAACCCTGATAAACGAATGGTAAATCTCGATGGACTCAGAGCAATGAAGGGGGTACATTCCTTGGGTTGGGCAGGTCAAGAGGAAGAGAGTTGATGGAAATCAGGATAGTTGTAGGAGAATGCCAGTGGGTTATGTATTTTTTTTTGGGTCGGAGTGCCTATGTATCTATGTTTTGTGGATGGAATGCCTATGTATCTATGTTTTGGGTCTAGAGTGCTTATATACTTGCAGTTTTTGGGGCCAAAGCACCTACAAATTTATGGTATTGGGGCCACAACACCTTTGTATTTATAATTAGGCTAGACTGCCTACGTGATGTTGATCAAAGGCCGAGAGCCTAGAATTGTAATTGTATGTATACCAGGTGGTGTTGTGCAATGAGGACGGTGAAAAAATAAGGGGAAGGGGAATATAACATCCTCAGTTTTAGTCCCTGGAAATTGCAATGTAGTTGTATAAATGTGAATTAGGTTGGTGAGCTTATATGATTGGGGGAAAAGATCTCATATTGATTAATATGGCCAAGGGATGAATTGTATATTGTGAACATTGAAATGATTAATAAAAGTGGTGATCGATGGTTGCGATATAAGAGGTATGAAAAAAATGGGGAGCTATGATTCCACAAGATAGAGGGGTGCAAGGGAGATTATTCATAGGTATTAATCCAACCCACTTTTCTCGGATTATTATCATTGTGTATAACCTTCTATTTTTTGTTGAGTGTCCCCAAAGCCAGTCATTAAACTCATGTAAGAGGGTGGATGTGAGTAGTCACACCCCTTAGTTATTGGGGAGCATGGGGTTGAAGTACTATCAACATTGGGCAGAGTGAGCAATCAACTGGCTTGAGGAAAAGGAAATTTGTGTGGCAAAAGAAGACAATTTTTTTACATGCATATTTTGGGAAATTGGGGAGGAGTTGAGTGTTAGGAAGAGCACCATCCATATTGTGCTAGAAGGTAGCCATTGTTTGGCTTTGTTTTATATTTGAAATGTGGTGACCTATGTACCTGTAAAATGGGCTATAATTTTGTAGTGTGTTTTCCTGTTGAGGAAATGGCTCAAGAGCCTTATGAAGGATGTTGTGAGCACTCTTGAAGAATATGAGATTTCTTGAAGTCCCTATCCAAGATATTCCTAGCCAACTGAGTGCATTGGAAGCCCTGATAAACTAATGGTAAAGCTTGAGGATTGAGAATATTGAAGGGGGTACATTCCTTAGGTTGTGCATGTTGTGGGGAAGAGAGAGATTCGGTGGATTGGAATTATTGTAGGAGTAGAACCTTGGTTTTGGGTTATTGAGTGTGGAGAGTGGACAACCAGAGGGCCAGATCTCCTTGTGGACTCATAGCCTCAACTCGGGGGTGTCCTGTTATTGAGAGAAAATGAACAGCAACGCCTATGGCTGGGAGGTTCATCCTTCGTATGCAGCGAATTGGTTATATTTATAAACAGATAAGTATTATGTTGTTTTATTATGCTTATTCTGATGTGTAAATAAGTATTTGAATTTTGTGTGTTTGTTGTGTACTCATTGGATGCATTCACTTATTTATGTGTGTTGTTAGATGCATGGGTAAATTAGCATATTGTTTTGCTATAATTCTCATGGGCATGTTGCCCCTTGTTTCTCTTTTATGTGTATGGGAATTTTTAAATTTAGATTTAGCAGGCTAAGTCATTTTTGCAGTAACGGGACTCATCTTACAGGCTAGGTATGTTACAGATTGAATCATTGCACGCGTTGTGAATAGTTGTCGCACACAATTTAAATCATGTTGCACGTGCAATTTGTCTCAGTGAGGAGGAGACATTCACATTAGCTAGTATGATGTAGCTGCATTTAAATAATTGGTAGCTGCAATGGTTAAATTTGTGTATAATCCGTAGCTGATAAGCTACAGAAATCTAGTTAACAGAAAATTTTTGAATTTATGTGTATTTTTTGTAAGTAATGTTCCTTGGTTAAGCTAGGGGACGTTACAGCGAGGAGAAAGTTTTGTTGAGGGGAAGGTTCAGAGGTTGGAGCGTATTAAGAGATTAGAGAATTCTTGGAACAAATATTTTCTTGTGACAATCTTCTTAGAGCATATTATGCATCATTGTTTTTGGGTTCTTGAGCGGGGAGGGCCAAGAAACCGAAAGGCTTCTTGGAGCTAGGAAGTCATCTAGGCTCCTAGTTGGTTGGGAGGATAATTTTTTTCCACACTAGGCAAGTAGTGAAAGAAAAATTTGAAGAGATATTTTTACTAGTGATTGGACTACAATACAATGAATCAAATTCAAATCGAGGAGAAAGTATTTTCCCTTATATTTTATTATGTTATGTTCAAATGTTTAAATCTTAAAGTAAAGATATAATGCTACTAATTTTTTACTTAAATTCATAAGTAGAGATATGATGCTACTAATTTCTTATTTAAATTCATCTTGGAAAAAATTATTTAAATTGGTAAGATTTATTATCTCGTAAATTTAAAAATTACGTTTTTTTTTTTTTTATGTTAGTTATGTTTTTATGTTTAAAGAGCAACAAAATTATACTAAAAAGAACTCTTAAAACATATATATTTAAATGAGTAAATAGCATTGTATAGCACCCTTTTCATGGTTTAGAACTCAAGGAGAGGTGTTATATTTATGGGCGAGGATATGCTTACTTATGTAGTATATTAATTATCAAAATTTTGTTTTTTGTTTATATTGATGTTATTGTTATGGTGTAGTTAATACAAAATGAATGTCTTTTTAAACAAAGGAATGATTCTTTAAAAAAAAGGGAAGATCATTATTTAATTAAAATAAATAAATAAACATTTTATATTATATTTAGCATTATAGTTATGTTGGTTGAACAAATTAAAACATAATTAAGAGCTAAAGCCATTATAGTATATTTTATACCATTTTAATTTATTTATTTTTGGCATTTTTGAGTTGCTTAGTTGTAGACAATGCATCTTTGCAAGAGCTATCAAACAATTTTCCTTTCCTAAGTTTGTTTTTTATCATTTCTACATGTCGAAAACCTATCATTTCAATGAGAAAATTAATCCTATTTCATCATAGGTATAAATATATTTAGCGGGGTGATATTTTTTATTTTCGCTTCCCAATATCAATCTAACTACTCCATGTTTCTCATCCTTAAAGGGAGGCTTAAAGAAGGGTTTTCATAGTCGGGACCTATAATTTTAATGGAAAAATTAATTTTATTTCATCATAGGTATACTTAGAACGGTTTTCATAGTTGGGACATGTAATCTTAATGGGAAAAATAATCCTATTTCATCATAGGTATACTTAGAGGGGTGATATTTTTATTTTTCTTTTCACTTTCTAATGTCAATCTAACTCTTTGTTGCCCATCCTTCCAAGGAGGCTCAAAGAAGTGTTTTCATAGTTTGTTTGATGTCAGAAGTTTCATCTAGATAATTTTTTTATGATAGAAATTTTTATTTCTTTTTCTTTTGCAAACTCCGCCTTTTTCATGGAATATGCCACTTTTAGAAGATGATGGTGCTTCGCACAACACCTTTTCACTTAGAAATTCTTCAATTCTTCTTGTTGAGATTTATTCAAGAAGTGTTTGTGAAGAGATTAGCAGTATTCTCACTCACTTTTCATATAGGAAGCTACTAAGTGAACATATTATTGAAGCATAATCGAGATTTAAAAGCTACTTTCTTAGAATCTATTTTTTGTTTCTAAACCTTCCCTGCTACCTTAATCAAGATATATTTAGAGAGTGTCTTTGCAAAGTCAACTTCTACACTCAACTTAGAATAGGTTGAAATATGTTTGTTACATGTTTATAGGGCATAGAAAACTTCTATAGAGCCCAACTGATCTGAAAATGAAAGGCTTTCAAAGTCTCTTAAAAATTGCAAGTGTAATTTGTATGTGCTTGGGTAATAGGATCAAGTTACAAACACATAAAACTTAATGAGCTTTTACTTAAACATGAGCAGCATAAACAAGCATAACAACTATCAAAGTAAACACATTAACACAACAAAATGATAAAGGAATTCACCGCTCTCTTAGGCTACATCTCCTGGTCCATATTCCAATGGATCTTTTTCATTAATGCTCAAAGTGTCAAAACTAGTGCTTTACAATGCTCGGAATGTCCAAAAACCCCTAGTTGGGCTCTTCCTGCACCTTGTTTGGCCAAAAACTGAGTAGAAATCACTTCCTGGAAGTTTCTCCCAATTCTTGTTGTCTTTGCTCGCCAAAACGCACATGTGTGTGACTAACATAGCTCGCGGCAGTTTCCCATGCCAAAAACTCAGCACTGCGCCCGTTTCACAAAAGGTGGCATTATGTCGAATGGTTAGGAGGCATAAGTTCCTTTCTCAGTGGAGGTCATGGTCGCATGGCTTCCATGTGTCCACGTCCAAGCGCTAAATCTGGACCCATTGGCAACCGTTTGGAACCCGCGTTCTCATGGTCATATAGCATGGTCACGTGGTTTGGGTTGTGGGATGGCACCGTTGGTTCCCCCGTGCCCCCCAGTTCCAAATCTTATAGTTATATGGTGCAGCGGAGTGTTGGGTCGAGACCAAGGCCCCGACCCTTTTTGCACCCGAATGAAACTTGGTTCAAACTTAAATAGTAGATGCAATGTATAGGGTTAAGAAACAATTGGTAGTCGGGATGGTGGCTGGCCTATGCCAACTCTCTATCATACATAGAGGTCTCGAGTTCAACCCCCGCAGACTCTATAACATTTTTACACCATAAGCTAATGACGGGGTGCCACGCAACAGCCCCTGGATGGGCCACGTGGCACCTTCCCATTCAACCTCCAATATGCCACGTGTCGATCATCCATTGGTCCACGTAAACACTTTCCATATAAACTTCCAAATCACCACTTTCCATATCTCAGTACGGTCTCCCTGCCACGTCAGCTATACGGTCTGTAAAATTAGATTGTACGGACTGTACAGTCAACAAAATTTTGCAAGTTTGGTAAAGTGAACAGAACGTGATATCTCTCACATACGTTGTCCATTTGAGCCCATTCAAGTTGTGTTGGGATCGTGAGGATGAGGCCTACACACGAGTAGTTTTTCAAGCAATTCCGAGCACTTTGATTTTTGAGCATATTTTGATCCCCTGGATCACTCCTCCCCATTGGGAAGCTTTTGGACCTCCAAAATACTACTTTCAGTCTATCTGAATATGAGGGTACATTTTCCTCACATTTTCAACCTCAATCCATTTAGATTTCTTGGATTTGTGCCTTTAAGACCAACACGAAGGTATTCCACATTCCCTCATTTTGAAGTTCTCATCCTACTGTCAAGGATTGTATCCTCATGCAGTTTTGAAAGATATTATGGCGAGAAATCATCTATGGAAGGAATTTGAACATGCTCTCCTTGATCATCAATCAAAGGAGGCTCATACAATCTCAAATTATCAACATTAACAACTGCATACATTTTCATATAAGAAGGAAATCCCAAACGGAAGGCATTGTTACCAATCTTTTCAAGAATCTTGAAAGGTTCATATCTAATTGGCTTCAGTTTTTTACCTTCTCCTTTAAGCATTTCCTTGCTAATGTAAATCCAAACTTAATCTCCAACTTGGAAACTATGATCAACACGATGCTTGTCATGTATTGTCTTGTACTTGGCTTGGCTCTTTTCCAACTGTTCTTATACCATTTGATGCACCAACTGAATTTGTTCAATGAAATTCTTTGCTCTATCAATGTCATAATGCCCATCAATAGAAATATCATTCTCAAAGATAAAATCTAAAGGATATTTTGGAAAATAACCAAAACATGCCTCAAATGGAGATGTTTGAGTCGAAGAGTGCTTAGCCCGGTTGTAAGCAAGTTGAATGTAGTGTAGGTGCTCATCCCAAAGCTTAAGATGTTTGTTGCAATAACCATGAAGAATATGTACTATTGTTCTATTCACCACTTTTGTTTGACCATCGGTTTGTGGATGAAATGTTTTGCTCTTTTTCATCTTGGTGTCCATGAGTGCCCATAAGCTTGAAAAAAAGTTCCCAATAAATCGAGAATCTTGATTAGAAATAATGGATTTGGGCAACCCAAACATGTTGAAAGAACATTTGTGTCGTTTTTTCAGTTGTAACCTGCTTCTTATAAGGCATCAAAATACACATTTTGTTGAAATGGTCAACCACAACATAAAGATAATCATGAGTTTTTTTAGACATAGGTATACCTCCTACAAAGTCCATGGAAATGCTTTCCCAAGGACGAGAAGGAAATGGAAGTGGAGTATACAAACCCAACTTTCTATTGATAGGATTACTTGTAGCACATAAAGAACATCCTCTTACATATCTTGAAACACTTTCATTCATTTTAGGCCAATAGCAATATCTTTGCAAATTAGCCATCATCTTGCCTACACCAAAGTAGCCAGTAATAAGAGAAGAATGTGCTTTCCTTATGATGTTGACTCTTTCACCCTGTGGAATACATAGCTTGCCAAGATGATACAAAATTTTATCATGCACATGGTAATCCAATTCCTCAACTTGGTTAGAATGACACAAAGTTGCATAAACCTCTTTAAAATCAGCATCTAAAGCATATTGTTCAACATAGCTCTCATGCATGGTAGAATTATGCTTAAGAATAACTGAAGCACTAAAAAATAGGCCTAGAAAGCATATCAGCAACTTTTTTATAAATGCCTTTCTTATACCTTATAACCAAGTGGAATTGTTGTAGAAAACCCATGCATCTGAAGTGCCTTGCTTGTTGTAGCTTTGCTTGTGATTGTAAGTATTGCAATGGTTGATGATCTGTGTGAATGATAGTTTATTTTCCCAACAAATAATGTTTCTATTTTTTCACACTTTGCACCAATGAATACAACTCCTTATCATAAGTAGGATAGTTAACCACAACTCCATTAAAAGTTTCAGAATGAAAACAAATGGGCTTACCATGTTGTAACAAGAATGAACACATTGCATAATTACTTGCATCTGTTTGGATCTCAAATGACTATCTCAAATTAGGAAGTGCAAGAACTAGAGCTGAACTAATCTTCTCCTTCAATGAATCAAAATCTTTTTGTTGCTTGTGTCCCCATTGGAAAACTTGCTTGGTGCTTGTCACTGCATGCAATGGAGCTGCAATTGAAGAGAAGTTAGCAATAAACTTTCTTCAATATTAGGATGCTCCCAAAAAAATTCTTACCTCTGTCACATTGTTGGGCTTGGGCCAATCCAAAATGACTTTGAACTTAGAAGGATCAATTTTTATTTCTCCTCCTCCAACAATATGTCTCAAATAAACAATTGAGGTCTTTCCAAACTCACATTTAGACATCTTCAAAAACAAATTTTATTTCTTCAAGACATCCAAAACTTTGTTTACATGCATAACATGCTCTTCACGAGATTTGCTAAATATCAAAATGTCATCCAAGTAGATAATCACACAATCATCAAGAAAAGGCATTAAAACATCATTCATGACTCTCGTGAATGTAGCAGGAGCATTACAAAGCCCAAATGACATTACCATCCACTCAAACAAACCTTGCTTTGTTTTGAAAGTCATCTTCCATGTGTCTCCTTCAACAACCCTAATATGATGATATCCACTTCTCAAATCCAACATAGTAAAATACTTAGCATCTTTCAATTGATCAAGCAAATCATCAATTATAGGAAGATGATAATGATTATTTACCGTAATCTTGTTCAAGGCTCTGAAATCTACACACTTGTGCCATGTACCGTCTTTATTTGGCACTAAAACAATTGGTGACCCACATGGCGATGTGATTGGCATGATAACCCCTTTGTAAAGAAACTCTTGTATTTGCTTTTTAATTTCAGCATTCTCCATGACTGACATCTTGTACATACCAATGTTTGGAAGAGGACAATCTTGCTGCAATTGTATCTCATGTTGGATACCCCTTTTTGGAGGCAATCATTTTGGTTCCTGAAACATCTCATCATATTGGTTAACAACCTCATATAAATCAGATTTCAACTTTGCATCACAACCTTGGAAAGCTTCTTTTTCAACATTTTCTTTGGGTTTGATCATCAAGAGGACAAAGTTCTTACTAGCATTGACTAATCTCTTCATTTGTCCAGCATTTACAAGTGACAAATTCAACTTCTTTGTATATGCTCTAACAATGTACTCAACTCCATTTTTAAACAAATGATATTTGTTCTCATGATGATGAAAGATGGCTCTCCTATCATATAAATATGGGCTTCCCAACACAATACCACAAATATCCAATGGAATAACATCAAGCTCTACCTCATCTATAAAGTTTGCAGTGATGGAAATTCTAAGTTAACATCTTCTTGTCACATGAAATTTGACATTGTCACATATCCATCCTAGAGGGTATGGTTTAGGATGTGGATTAGTTTCCAATTTTAATTTCTTGACAATGTCTTCAGATATGAGGTTTTCTTGATATCCAGTATCAAATAGAGTATCTATCTTGGTATGCTTTGAAATAACCCTTATGTGGAAAATCTCTATTCTTTCTTTTTCATGTTGAGTTTCATTGAGGCTACTACTACTTGAAGAACTAGTACTTGCAATAGAATCCTTACCTTGCAAACCCATGGCTGTAATTTTTGTTTCATCTCTCGAATCAGAACCTAAATCATGTTATGTAGTTGGAGTAGTCTTTGGTTTCCCCTTATGGCTGAACTTTTTGGGTCTCATTTTAGGATGAAGTTTCCAACAATGGCCTTCATCATGGCCATCTTTTGAACAATGTTTACATGAAAGTTTCTCTCCCTCTTTTTTGACTGAAGCATTATTTCTTCCATTTCCTTTGAATTTCCTCTTTCCCTTGTCTCCCTTAACAAAAGGCTTCTTGTTGCCCTCTTGATGTTCATTCCTCCCTCTTGCTTCCAAATGAGTTGCATGTACACAAACTTCATCTAGACTTGTAGAGTTAAACATATGTATTGCGTGCCTCAAGTAGTTATGCAATCCTCCAATGTATTTGAATAAATTTTCTTGAGAAGATAAATCTATACCCAAAATCAAATCTCTTCTCCTAAATTCTTGAGTGTAGCTTTGCACACTTTTCCCTTTAGCTTGTCTAAAAAATTTCCAATCCATAATAGCTTTCTGCATGTATGCTAATGGATAAAATTGTATTTTATGTGAAACAATAAAATCATTCCAAGAGGATAAAACTTTACCATGTTTCTTCATGTCCTCTTGAGTTTTGGCTTCCCACCAAATGAGTGTTGCACTTTCCAATCTAAGAGAAGCAAATTGAATCTTAGTTTCATCATCTTTGATTCTTTGTATCCTACAATACACTTCAATCTGATGAATCCAATTATCCAAATTCTCAACATTTAACTCTCCATTGTACATAGGCAATTCAAACTTAATATCAAGCTTAAGCAAAGGAGTTTGTGGGGGAATTTTACCATGTTATTTTGGAGAATTTGGAGGTGGTTGTGAAGTGGTAGAAGAAGTGGAAGATGGAGATGAAGGATGTGGAGTATCACCATTCCCTCCATTTCCTTTTGGAGTTTTATCACCACTACCTTCATTACCTCTTGGAGGATTTGATATTTCACCTTGCAACCTTGCATTTCTTTCTTCAAATAAAAATTTCACCATCTTTGTCATATCATAAAAAGATTTTCTGAAAGTTTCATCCTCTGAAGTAAGAGTTTCATGACTCTCCTCATGAGCCATACTTTGTGAATATCTCCTTGAAGCTTGAGGTAATTGTGTAGTTCTCCTTCTTGAAAGTTGAGAACTTGGATCTACAATTTGACCTTCTCCTCTTGTGAGCTTCAACCTTGTAAGCATCAGTAAAAAAAAACACTTGCAAACAATCAAACCTTCAAAAACCTATGCTATGATACCAACTTGATATGAAAATGAAAGGCTTGAGTCCCTTAAAAATTGCAAGTGTAATTTGCATGTGCTTGGGTAATAGGATCAAGTTACAAACACATAAAACTTAATGAGTTTTTACTTAAACATGAGCATCATAAACAGACATAACAACCATCAAAGTAAACACATTAACACAACAAAATGATTAAGGAATTCACCCCTCTCTTGGGCTACATTTCTTGGTCCAGCTTCCAATGGATCTTTTTTCATTAATGATAAAAGTGTCAAAATATGTGCTTTACAATGCTCAGAATGAAAAATAGATGGCTCCAATGGCTCCAAAATTTCCAAAAACCCCTAGCTGGGTTCTTCCTGCACCTGGTTTGGCCAAAAACTGAGTAGAAATCACTTCTTGAAAGTTTCTCCCAATTCTTTGTTGTCTCTACTCGCCAAAATGCACCTGTGTGTGACTAACCTAGCTCACGAGTGTTTCTTGTGCCAAAAACTCAGCACCACGCCCATTCTGCAAAAGGTGGCATTATGTCGAACAATTAGGAGGCATAAGCGCCTTTCTCGGCAGAGGTCCTAGTTGCATGGCCTCCATGTGTCCACGTCCAAGCGCTAAATCCGGACCGGTTGGCAACCGTTTGGAACCCGCGCTCCAGTGGTAATATAGCATGGTCACGTGGTTTGGGTTGCAGGTTGGCACCATTGGTTCCCTCGCACCCCCTGGTTCCAAAGCTTATAGTTATATGGTGCAGCGGAGTGTTGGGTCGAGACCAAGGGCTGGGGTTTAGCCCCAACCCTTTTTGCACCCGGATGAAACTTGGTTCAAACTTAAATTGTAGTTGCAACATATAGGGTTAAGAAACAATTGGTAGGCGGGTTGGTGGCCCGACCTATGCCAACAATCTACCATACATAGAGGTCTCGAGTTCGACCCCCACAAACTCTATAAAAATTTTACACCATAAACTAATGACGAGGTGCCATGTGGCGGCCCCTGGCTGGGCCACGTGGCACCTTGCCATTTAACCTCCAATATGCCATGTGTCGACCATCCATTGGTCCACGTATACACTTGCCACATAAACTGTCAAATCACCACTTGCCACATGTCAGTATGGTATCCCTGCCACGTTAGCAGTACGGTCTGCACAGTCAGACTTTACGAACTGTACAGTTAACAAAATTTTGCATGTTTGTCAAAGTCGACAGAACGTGATATCTCTTGCATACGATGTCTATTTGAGCCCATTGAAGTTGCATTGGGATCATGAGGATGAGACCTATGCACGAGTCCATTTTCAAGCAATTCCGAGCACTTTCATTTTTGAGCGTATTTTGATCCCATGGATCACCAACAATAAGATTCAAGAGATAAATTAGAAAGTTTAACCCACACTAGGACTGAAGTCAAAGAGTCCATTGAGTTTTTGAAAAAAGGGACTAAGGCTTCGTGCATAAACTTACACAACCCATAAAATCATGGCCCGAAGTGAATAATGATACCTTTGTTGTCAAGAGCCAAACTATGTTATGAAGAACCCACAAATACATAGATAAATGTATGCTTACTCGTGAAGAAGAGATTTCTATTGCTATAACCTCAAAACTAGACATGTTTTTAGCAGTTCATAGTGAATATTAAAACAAATTCTTGGAGAAAAAAGAGGTTTCTAGAGTTGATAAACCTACTTATCAAGATTTAGGAGTAAATCTTAAAATCCATTGAAATGGAATATCAACCCACGAGCCTTGAGGGATATTGCATAATCCATAACTTCATGTCCAAGGGAGATGATCAAAGATGATGTTGTTTTTTTTGTGATGAAGCCACTTGCATGTCAATAAAAATCACCAGTGCTAGAAGGGAGAAGTTTTGAATTTTTATGTGAGATTGATATGTTATGACAATGATGAGTGTTCCATATATAGAGAACATATGGTGACCATCCATGAAAGGATGCATCCCTTGGATAACAAATAACTACAAATTTATTACTTATGTTTATACCTTGTATTATAAATATCATGTCATATATATTATATTATAGTACAAGGTATAAACATATATAATAAATTTGTAGTTATATATATATATATATATATATATATATATATATATATATATATATATATGGAAGAATGTCTTCACAATGTTGTCCAAACAGCAACACTCCCTCTCAACGAGGGAGACATTCTTCATCATGCCAAATATTGTCTCTAAAGAATACAAACTTCACCCTAGACTATGACACTTGTCTGCCAGTCTTGGGAGATGTGTCCCCCTCTGAGCCAATTGACTCTCTCTGTGATAGCATCTAGCATATTGAGTCTTTATTATTCCTTGTCAAATCACCATGACTAGGACAAAGACCACACCAGGGTCGTTCACCATAGGTACACCCTTGTGAGTGAATGTCATCCCGATGCTAACTGAGACGTGGAAAGAACCTCAAGAACCTCAAGTCCATATTATTCCTTTTCATGATCAAGGAAGGACTACAGCTGGGCCCATTTACCACAAGTACACCTTTGTGATAAATGCATCCTATCTCCCTTGGTCTGCAGCCCAATATAGGAGAAGGTCTATCCGATGCTTACTCGGGACATTGTAGCAAAAGGTCTGTCACACATGGAACTCCCATGTGGACTTCTAGAGGCTACTCCCTCTAGAAACACTAGGGTCAACTCCCCATAGTGTGTGAAGTCAAGGTCAACTCCCTTGACGTGTCCTCGTGTGCTCTCCACAAGGGATGTGTCCTCATGTGCTCTCCACAAGGGACGTTGGGCTATAATCCCAAACCCACTTATCCCTCTCAGATAAGTGTCCTCACATATCAACTCAACTCAGCCACAGAGGAGTACGATCTGGAGAATGTCTCAGGAAGTTTCAAACATCAACACTCCCTCTCAACGAGGGAGGCATTATATTCCACTCCAAGTCTGTCACGGAAGTACTTGAACTTTGTCCTAGTAAGGGGTTTGGTAAGAACATTAGCAACTTTCTCATCTGTAGGAAGGTATTGTACCAATACTGCCTTCCTCTACACCTGCCTCGGATGTAATGGTACTTGATCTCAATGTGTTTCGATTTGTCATGAAACACTGGATTCTCTAAGAGCTTCACACAGCTCTGGTTATCACTTTGAATAATGATGGAATCCAGCACATGTCCAAATAAATATGCAAGGAGCTTGAAAAGACACACTTCTTCGTGGACTACCACACTCGATGCAATGTACTTTGCTTCTGCGGTGCTCAAAGCCACGGAAGTTTGTTTCCTTCTACACTGGGAAACCATGGAAGATCCCAAAGTGAAGCTACACCAAGAGGTGCTCTTCCTGTCTACTACGCTCCCTGCCCAATCAGATTCAGTATATCCCTACAATCTCATGTCAATACTGGAAGTATATCTCATACCATGGTCAATTGTGACTCGCGGGTATCTCAACACATGCTTCAGAGAAATCTAGTGTGTCTGTCTCAGCTGACTCATAAACTAGCTAAGTGCACTCACTGCATAACAAATATTTGGTATGGTGTTAACCAGATACATCAATGATCCAATCAGTTGTTTGTATAGGGTTAGATCAATCTCATCAAAATTGGAAGAAGACACACTTAGTTTCTTCAGATTCGTCACCATTGGTGTATCCATGGGCTTACAGTGCAGCATCCCAAACTTCTTCAATATCTCAATTATGTACTTCCCCTGACTTGGGAAGACCTCATCAGTTCTTTGCCACACCTCTAGTCCCAAGAAGTAGTGCATCATACCAAGGTCCTTCATCTCAAATTCAAAGGCCAACACTTACTTGCATTCAACAATAAGGCTCTCTATATCGATGAGGAATAAATCATCAACGTAGAGGACCAAAATCAGGGACTCGCCATTAACAGTATTGTAGTATAGGTTGGGATCAACAACACTTTTGTTGAAGCCCAAACTCATCAGGTGTCCATCAATCCTCGCAAACCAATCTCGAGGGGCCTGCTTGAATCCATACAGGGCCTTCTTCAACCTGCACACATGAGACTCCTTCTCATGTATCACAAAACCATCTAGTTTCTCGATGTATACTTCTTCCTCAATCTCTCCATTGAGAAAGACTATCTTCACATCTATCTGATGTAGTCTCCAACCCATGGATGCTACAAGGGAAATAATCGTCCGGATAGAATTGTAGCGAGCAACAGGAGCAAATGTCTCCTCATAATCTATTCCCTCCACCTGAGAGAATCATCTAGCAACAAATCTCACTTTGTGCTTCTCAATGCTCTCGTCAACTGTGTATTTGATCTTATAGATCCACTTGGAAGTCACTACAGACTTCCCCTCAGGTCTCGGAACAATATCCCACACATCATTCTTCATGATGGATTGATACTCCTCCATCATGGCATCTCTCCATACTGGCTGAATAGATGCCTCCTCATAACAGGAAGGCTTGTAATCAATTATGTGGCTCATAAGTGCAGCATAGCACGAACATCTCTGAGGTATATTTCTCTCTCGAAAGGTACCATGAGGAGCTACATGTCCTTCTACCTCAAGTAGATTCTGACAAACCCATGCAGGTCTCTTCTGACCTATTGTAATATCTTTGGGAACATAAACTGGAGCTATAGGATCAACGGATCAATAGGCTCAATTGTCTCCCTCTGAATTGTTGGAGGGTGAGGGGGAGAAGGCACCATCTCTTCCTGTCTGTCATTATCAATCTCCATGAGTGATCCTCTAGATATTCTAAAGGCTACCTCCTCCTCAAAGGTAACATCTATGCTCACCTCAATCTGTCTTTGACTAGGGATGTAGATCTGGTATGCCTTCGAAGACTCATTGTACCCCACAAATGTACCCTTTCTTCCTGAAGGGTCTAGCTTGGTCCTTTTCTCCTTGGGTACATGCATGTATATTATACACCCAAATATCCTAAAGTGTCCAACCTCAAGCTTCACTCTGGTGAAGGCCTCCTCGGGAGTCATGTTCCTCAAAGTCTTATGAGGACTTTTGTTCTAAACATACATTGCAGTCATGGATGCCTCTTCCCACAGAAACATAGGTAAATGTTGATCATGAATCATCGTCTCCCCTTGACTACCTCAATAATAGATCTATTCTTCCTCTATGTGACCCCATTATGTTGAGGGTTTTAAGGAATGGTGTACCCCCTCTCAATGCTCTCGTTAACTGTGTATCTGATATTATAGATCCACTTGGAAGTCACTACAGACTTCCCCTCGGGTCTCAGAGCAATATCCCACACATCATTCTTCATGATGAACTGATACTCCTCCATCATGGCATCTCTCCATACTGGCTGACTAGATGCCTCCTCATAACAGGAAGGCTCGTAATCAATTATGTGGCTCATAACTGCGGCATAGCATGAACATCACTGAGGTCTCTTGCTACATGTCCTTCTGCCTCATGTAGAGTCCGACAAACCCATGCATGTCTCTTCCGGCCTATTTTAATATCTTTGGGAACATAAACTAGAGCTACAGGATCAACGGGATCAAAAGGCTCAATTGTCTCCCTTTGAATTGTTGGAGGGTGAGGGGGAGAAGGCACCATCTCTTCCTGTCTGTCATTATCAATCTCCATGTGTGATCCTCTATATATTCTAAAGGATACCTCCTCCTCAAAGGTAACATCTCTGCTCACCTCAATCTGTCTCTGACTAGGGACGTAGATTTGGTATGCCTTCGAAGACTCGTTGTACCCCACAAATGTACCCTTTCTTCCTGAAGGGTCTAGCTTGGTCCTTTTCTCCTTGGGTACATGAATGTATATTGTACACCCAAATATCCTAAAGTGTCCAACCTCAAGCTTCACTATGGTGAAGGCCTCTTCGGGAGTCATGTTCCTCAAAGTCTTGTGAGGACTTTTGTTCTGAACATACACTGCAATCATGGATGCCTCTTCCCATAGAAACATAGGTAAATGTTGATTATGAATCATCGCCTCGCCTTGATTACCTCAATAATAGATCTATTCTTCCTCTATGTGACCCCATTATGTTGAGGGTTGTAAGGAATGGTGTACTCCCTCTTGATCCATGCCTCAAACATCTCTAGACACATCGAGGTTCACTCATGGAACCAATGTCCCCCAATACATATCGAGGTTTCCTCATGAAACCAATTTCTTGGTTCCTCCATCTGACCATCTGAAGCACGTCGGGATGAAGTCCACATTCCCTCCTACTAGGAGGGTGTTTTTACACAATGTTTTCATCTAGTATTCCAATAACTACTCGGCAATCAACTAGTAGCACACAACTACTACCATACCATCGGTAGATCAAATCATTTGTCACATTCTCTGTGATCAAACCGTAGCACACAGCTACTTCCAAGCGATCTGGTAGTCTCCATGGAAATCAACTAGTAGCACACAACTACTATAATGCCATTCAATATAACACGACTACGCCAAGCCAGAGTAGTACACAACTACTTTCTGGTGATACACAATCACCGTTAGTGGTACACAACCATTGCTAGTAGCGCACAATTATTGCCCAGAGACACATAGTCGCCTCCAATAGTACACAACCATCGTAGTAGCACACAACTATTTTCCACTTTCCAAAGCACACAACATCATGGTAACCACCACATCAACACATTGAAACAAGCTTCACTTGATCTCGACTACAGAGGGTTTGTCACTGCTTCTCATGTCCATCTCAATCACTCCTCACCAAATACTCATGTTGATCTAGAACACCAACATCACCCATGCCATAGATTAACACTTACGCTTAAATTCAAATAGTTGTGTAGTATTTTCCTCCATTAGTCTCCATATGGAAACCTTCATCACCCACAAGCATTTTCCTTTCCAGGAAATTACAAAACGACTAAGTCAACATTCATGGCATAAGGGTTCTGCACTTTTCATGTGGTCGAATCCTAGCAAATCAAGGCACCTATTGCAGCAACATCTTTTCAAAGGAACCCAAGGATCATGTGTCAACAAAGATCTAGGGCACACTACAATCAAATTCAAATGGCCTTCTTCACATACTTTGTGGAAAGCTCTTTTTTTCTTATTCGTATGCAGACACTAAACTATACTGGAGTGAGACAAACTTCTCGACGAGAGATGTACACACTGTAGATAGTATCTTGAATCTCAAAAGGAATATATATGAGTAGAAGAGGACCACGATCATAGGTTAGTGACTTCATAACTCCCAATGTTGTACCTAGAGCATACGTGCATAGTTCCTTGCGAGTTCATTAGTTAACAACACGGTCTTATACAATAGAATCATCTGTCATTTCACACGATCTACCAATAGTTACATTCCAAACAACTGTGGAATACACCGATGATCTTCCTTAGTCAATCAGGGGTCTAGTGATCACTCTTCAGACTCAATTTACCAATTAAGAAAGATGGTGAAATGGCTCTTTTTTTAACAGGTTTCCTCCACCACATGACTTTACCTGAGTCTGATCGCACCCATCGTATTCATCACCCTCATTTTAGAATGCCCCATTCACTACATTTCCCTCACTTACATTTTCATTTTCATCATCGTGATGCACATGGTGGCTCAAAGAAGGAGGATCATGATTTTCACCAGGACATTCCCAAGGGTTGCATGGTCATGTACATGGGCAGTCAAGGAGAACAACAGCAGTGTTTGTGATATCGGTGGTGTATGTAAACCATCCATTGTTCGAGAAGCTTCTCCAGGAAGTCAGGGAGGAATATGGCTTCCATTTCCCTTTCATTTACCTGGGCCCTCCTGTGAGAGAGTCAAGCCCAGTCCAGCTCTGATACCATGTTGAATTTTTATGTGAGATGATATGTGAGATTGATATGTTATGACAATGATGAGTGTTCCATATATAGAGAACATATGGTGACCATCCATGAAAGGATGTGTCCCGATGTTGTCCAAACATCAACAACAATATCATGCTTAAAGGATTTAACAAATCCCATAGGAAGAGCACTAAGTTGACACAAATGAGGATGAAATCCACTTGCATTTGGGAGCACATTACTCATACAACAACCACACACTTTGTACTTAAAAGAAGGCAATCCAATGCCATCTAGAGAAGCATATTTCAATCCTTATGAAGATGCAAAGATCTTTATGCTTGTTGAGACACTTGTAAAGGTCTTCATGCCTACATTAGTTTTTCATGTCTTGGTGGTGAGCATTGGAAAATGCACCATACAATGAGATCGTACTAGAGTGAGGCAACTTTGGCAACATTGGAGCCAGATTTAAGACACAAGTTGTGTTTTGACTACAACCCTGTCACAAGCTTAAGGTAAAGGGGAATGAAAATTGTCAAAAAAAAAATCATGTGTGTGTATGCTTTAGGTTAATTAATAAAAAGTTATAAACCCCAACTCTACATTAGCATGGTTTAATGACCCATTTTAACATAAAAAGCAAGAGATTTGAACCTTGCACTAGTCTCATGAAAGAATAAAAACCTTACCATTTAAGAATGAAATAATCCTAAAATAAGATTAACATTAAACAAACTTTATTTTAAAAATTCAAAACTTATCAACTTATTTTTAGATCCATTTTTTTCTCCACTTTTCTATATTCTCTATAGGTCATTTTATTAATCAAATCCCAGGGGTCCCTTGTCACAGAAACAAGAGGGTGTGGTGCATCAATTTGGTATCTAGTTAGGCTATGACCTTACAATTATATGATGATGATGATTAAATTAAAATTAGAGAATTCAAAACTTATCAACTTATTTTTAGATCCAATTTTTTCTTCACTTTTCTATATTCTCTTTATCTCATTTTATTAGTCAAATCCCTTTATAGAGGGGTTCCTTGTCACACAAACAAGAGGGTCTCATGCATCAATTTGGTGTCTAGTTAGGCCATGGCCTTAAAATTAGATTATTAGTATATTTTATATTAAAATTAGTGGTAGCTTAGCTATAGAACATGTCAATCCAAAACAAAAAGAAACATACCAACCGACATTGTTTTTGAAAGTGTAAAAATTTCAAAATATCTTGATATCCTCTTAGTCTGTACTTTGAAACTAAAACTATTTATAAAAGCCTTACATGAATACTACCTAACAAACTAATTTAGGAGAGATGAATATTTAAAAAACATTTCAAACTATTGAAGGATATCACACATCATCATCCCCACTTGGGGTTTCCAATTTGACATGGACCTAAGAAAAGGTAAGTTGTGCAGTTGTGTTGAGTTCCATAGTGCATTCCAGGAAACATTCTCGTTTAATCATTGTTTCTTGCACGTATTTGCCAAATTCATTTTGAATTGAACCAATAAATTGATTGGGTGGTAATGCCCTAGAGTGCCTATATCTCTCCATTGCTTCGTTCTCATCCAATGGATCTAAAACCATTCCATGGATTTAAAACCATTCCATGCAATGCCTTTATCTTGAATTCCATAACTTCATTGTTTCTACTTTTCTTTTCCATGAATGTCTCAAAATCTTTTCATTTTCTTTGTTCTCTTCAAATTGTAGACAAATGCCAATGACCTATTAGCTTCTATGACCACTTTGTATTCCTAATTCTCAAACCACATGTCCCTCCTTAATTCTACTATCTTACTCCACAAGAACTACAACTTAACAACATTCCACCCAAGTTGCTCCACACACTTTGGTACTAGCTCAAACCTCCTAGAAGTGGACTCACCCAAGTTGCTCCACTTTGATACTAGCTCGAACCTCCCAAAAGTGGACTCCAGTGACATAGATGAGGTCTAATTCGATGATCCAACACTATCCTCTCTCTTCGCAAACAAAGAGGGAAAGAAGTATAAAAGCCCTACTTCCAAACAAAAGGTTAATTCCACATTCGAACACCCTTCCCATCACTTCAATGTTCATAATGATCCATAGCTCCAAGCTCTATAATAAGACTAATGTCATTTGTTGGGAGTTATGATCTGTCCTATCTCCTCTTATGCAACTTGCCACTTTTCAACATGCCTTGGTTTCATAGAAGTCAATGCAAGGTGGATTGATATTGATATTATAAAAATCATTGCAAGGTGGATTGATATTGATATTGTAAAAATCAATGCAAGGTGGATTGATATTGATATTATAAGTGAAGAATAAAGAAATCAAATAAAGCACGTTACTCTGATATTTTAGGTATCAACTTCCAAATCACCAAAATAAACACGACGCGCAACTCAAAGAATTTGAAATAAGAACTTGGCGTGCCACTGCAAACTCCTCATGTCGGTCTGTTCGGTCCTGCGCACTGAGGAATGACCGACAGATAAATATATATATATATAGCCAAAGTTTCCACAGCATATAAATCATCGCATCACCGCGAAGTTTTACTTTTCCAGAGCACGTACGTCATCAGTTCGAATCACAGGCAAATTTTCATTCAGTAAATCGCTAGTTCTAATCTCTGAGTTGCTCCTTTTCGTGAATTCCCTTTCCTTGTAGTCGGTGGAGTTATTTTGAACTGAAGGGCTAAATCATGTCGGATCCGAAATACGCCTATCCATATCCAGCTCAAGGTTTGTGTCCTTGAATTCTGTCAGTCTTTGTGCTTTCTTTTTCATGAGAATCGGTGAATTAAATGAGTTTGACGATGAAGCAGAGTTAAGGCATATTTGGCTATTGCAGGATACCCCCAACAAGCAGGATACGGTCAAGGATACCCCCAGCAACCACCGTATGTGGTTGCGCCGCCACAGTACTCGCAGGGGCAGCCGCAGAAACAGACGGGCTTTCTGAAGGGATGGTCTGCAAATCATCTTCTTCTTTCGTTTTATTCTTGAAGTTGATTGCAGTGACTGTAATGTTATGTGAATCTGATTARGGTTTGAGTATTGATTGAGGTGTTTGTATGGGCAATTTTGCTTGCAGCCTGGCGGCTTTGTGTTGTTGCTGTCTTCTGGACGATTGCTGCTGTGATCCAACTGACTTTTGTGACATGTTTTGAGCTGCGGTGCTTTCAGAGCCATTATAGGTTYGACTCGTGAGTTGGGCTAGGCCTTCATGTGAAAGCTTYAAGGGTTGTTACATACCCTCATCTTCGGTGTTGGTATGATTTTGTCTTCGGATGATATCAGCCTTTGTGCCAAAAAAGAAATATTGAAATTTTAAACATTTTACAGAACAGCTTATTATTGTTAACTTTTTCTTTATTATAATCTAGATGATGAGTGCTTGATTTATGTTTCAAATTGTTTTTAAATGGTCATTATCTCATGAAATCCTAAATTTTTATAAAAGATCAAATAAAATTGATGGACTGTGTGTCTCCAGGAATCTCTTGCAGAAAAGAAATTAAAGGTAATGCAAGCAAACTCTTCCAGAAAAGAAATATAAAGAATATGTAAACCAATAGAGAGATGGAATAGATGTTTTGTGTTGGATTGGGGGCTTGCAAATCCAAACTTGTATGTTTAATAGATATTGCAACACAAATTATGAATGCAAGCAAACCGTTGCAGTAATGAAATCTAATGAATATGTAAACCAATTCTGTAAACCAAGAGATATGGAATGGATGTTTTGTGTTGGATTGGAGGCTTGACAATTAGAAAGCTGTGACGAAGCCAAACCTCAAGAATAYRRWATGGTTGAMGTAATGATTTGTATTGCATGTCTCCTCCCTCTTATTTCCAATGTGAAAGATGATCAGCATAGTGAGTACTAGAAAAATGCAAGGAGCAGGGCAGTCATGACAGTCAAARGTGTTATYAACTTCTAATTGAACTACATTAATGACTTGCAATGAAATTATATTTCTGATTATTCCCTGCTTGAATATCACTGAAACTTCTGAAAACAAATTATCATTGAAGCATCTAAAGTGAGTCCTTCRTGAAGATTCTCCATGGATCACATATTTAGTACCTGCAACATCTTTGATACACGGAACCGCAGCTTTATTMAATCTCTGTCTAGGCTTCTTAGTACATTCCAAAAAATTGGGTCCATACTGCGAAGCAGTTGCTTGTTCATTCTACATATTCATTTTGGTTTGTAAGTAATCCCTTTGCACTTGCTAAATCTGATTAGTGTTTGAGTATTGTAAGTAATCCCTTTGTAAGTAATGTTATGTGAATCTGATTAGGGTTTGGGTATTGAGTGGGGTGTTTGTATGGGCAATTTTGCTTGCAGCCTAGCGGCTCTGTGTTGCTGCTGCCTGCCATCAGGACGATTGCTGCTGTGATCCAACTGTCATTTGTGACTGTTGATCAGCGGCGGTACTTTCAGAGCAATTATAGATTTGGCTCATGAATTGGGCCAGGCCTTCATCTGAAAGCTTCAAGGGTACCTTCATCTTCGGATGATATCAATCTTTGTGCCAAAACCAAATATTGAAATTTTAAACAGTTTACAAAACAGCTGATTTTATCTTCGGATGATATCAGTCTTTGTGACAAAAACAAATATTGAAATTTTAAACAGTTTACAGAACAGCTCCAGGCATTGAGAATTACAATTATTGTTGTTAATTATTTGTTTATTATAATGTATTCATTATTATTATAATTATTATGATGAATACATGATTTATGTTTCAAATTGTTTTTTTTTAATGGTCATCATCTCACGAAATCCTAAATTTTTCATAAGATCAAATAAGATTGATGCCTGTGTGTCTCCAGTTTAAAAGATTCTACTAATATGTTTAATAGATATGGCAACAGAAATCAAAGGTAATGCAAGCAAACTCTTGCAGAAAGGAAATATAAAGAATATGTAAACCAAGAGAGATGAAATGGATGCTTTTGTTTGGATTGGAGGCTTGCAAATCCAATCCAAACCTGTATGTTTAATGGATATTGCAACGCAAATTATGTTGCAGGTAATGCAAGCAAATCGTTGCAGAAAAGAAATCTAACAAATATGTAAACCAAGAGAGACGGAATGGATGTTTTGTGTTGGATTGGGGGCTTGACAAATCGAAAAGCTGAGACGAAGCCAAACCTCAAGAATACAATAGGGTTGAAGTAATGATTTGTATTGCATGTCTCCTCCCTCTTATTTCCAATGTGCAAGATTATCAGCATGGTGAGTAGTAAAAAATACAATGAGTAGGGCAGTCATGACAGTCAAAAGTGTTATTAACTTCTAATTGTACTACACTAATGACTTGCAATGGAATTATATTTCTTATTATTCCCTGCTTGAATATCACTGAAACTTCTGAAAACAAATTATCACTGAAGCATCTAAAAATTATATACGGCCTGATGAGTAAGTCCTGTGTGAAGGTTCTCCATGCATCACACATTTAGTAGCTGCAACATCTTTGACACATGGAACCGTAGCTTTATTAAATCTCTGTTGGGCTTCTCAGTACACTCCAAAAAATTGGGTTCATACTGTGAAGCAATTGCTTGTTCATTCTACATATTCATTTTGGTTTGTAAGTAATCCCTTTGCACTTGTAAGTAACTCAGATCTCCATTGCTTAGTTTTGAACGAAAGATTAAAGTTTTCAATTTATCTGTGGATCAAATTCATATGCACTGAATGGCCTTTCTTGTTTATAAAGTTCTCAATTCTTTATTTTGTTTTGAGATTACAACTTTTAAGGCATTGATTTTCTTCAGCTCGAAGTCAATTTTTGTTGCAAAAATTTATGTCGCCCACATCATCAAGAAATTGATGATGAACTGGTCAATCGGCTTCGTGCTTAAAAAAAAAAAAAATTTCATAGGCCCATCGTATGTGAAGAATCTGAATGTTCATCATGTTCAGAATATATTTACAGTGGCAGACCATTTTCATTCATAACATGCTGCAGCTGCTCAACATTCATGTTTTCACCATTGTCACCAAGATCATTAACTTCTTCTGATTGTTCCTCTTCAATACCCCAATTCATTATGAGTTTCTCTGAATGTTGAAATCATCCTCCCTAGAAAGTTCAAGAACCAAAATCCTTCCTTTCCTTAGTGTAGATATTTCCTCAATGCCATGGTATACCTTCAACTTTTATATGAGAATAAATCAAATCCAATTGAACATGAAAAGACAATGTATTATCTTCTTCTTTCAACTGTGGGGAAAGTAAATCTGAATTAACATGTATAAATGCAAGGATTGAAGAGCTGCCGAGATGCTTAGTCTGGAATGAGAATTTGACTAAGACATGGATTTCTAACCTCATGTTTGATACGTCGATGTTTCTGGACAGACCAATGAAGAATGTGAGCTATATTTACATTTTTACCTGTTGGAGGTGGAGAATTATAAGAATGTACCTCCATGTGTTCATGTTGAAATTGGTTAAGGTGGAGAATGAAAAGTGTACCTGGAAATGACTCTCAATAATGTCCCCCACTGTGCTCCAAGTTCTCTCATATGACCAGTCAGCTGTTTCTCCTCCAAAATTATTTTCGCAAAGCTGAAAAAATTATGTTCCCTTGCTCTTGCGACCTCAAATCTAGGTTGGGAACTTGGGTAGCTCTATGAATTAGGTGCATGGTTAAAGTCCTATTCAGAGTAGAGTTCTATTCAGAGTTCAGAGTAGAGTTCTATTCAGAGTTGGAATAGTCAAATTTTCAGAGTTGGAATTTTAAACTGAAACATATTGTCAAATTTAATGGTTTTGACAACTAAATTACCAGTTTCACATTAAAAAAAATTCTCCATAACTAGTAATTTTCCCATCAAGTTCTAATTCTATCCCTGGGTCAGCCCCATCAATGTGCTTTTGGATCATGCAGTTCAGGCTCTTACACATCTTTGCTACTTGTCCAAAATCTATGCCCCAATCATAAAAGTCATTAATCTGATCATGACAAATCTATGCCCCCATTCATAAAAGTCCTTGATCTGATTAAAACTGTGTCCCATTCATAGAAGTCCTTAATCTGATCAAAACTGACAGCTTCCCCTGCCTAGCACACAATTATGTTCTCCTTCGGCTCTGGATGGTTCATGTATAGAATTGTCCAACTCCTTGTTCGGTGTTAGCCAACGTTAGCACCCCTGCTCAGCACACATCCATGCACAACCATGTTTTTCTTCGAGGCGATGTGCTTCGAAACGAATTTATAACTTTGTAAAGACTTTAATCTATTTCATATGCCCTAAGATTCAACTTTCACTTCATTATCATGATAAATGAATGAACCTTAACTATTATGGTTGATGTATAGAGTGATCAAAAAGGGTAAAGATTTAAATTTATTTTATATTTATACAGTTTAGATTTAATTTTGGCTTTATTATAAATTAGTTTAGATTCATTTTGTTTTTTTTTAATTGGTTCGGATCTTCTTGGCATAGGGATTAACCTTTGGCTTGAAAAATCGTGATTCAGGGGCATCTAAGCCATCAAAATCACCCGAAGATCGCACCCTACCTAAAACTATCTTACACCTCGGAGACAGTTTAGATTCATTTTAGATTTTGTTTTTATTTATAAATTAGTTTAGATTTATTTTAGTATAAAATTTTAGAAAAAGTTTCTACATCAAAAGATTTGATCTCTTTCATGTTTGATAGATAGATATTTGATAGATAGATATGGAGTTAAGGTTTGCACATCAATAGATTTATTATAATATATAATAGATTGGTTTCTTTTAATTTTTGGTTTTTAAAGTAATGTTATTTTTTTCTAATTTAATTTATTAATTTACATGACACATAGTTAGAAATGCACCTAATTACTCTCTATGCAATAAAGTGGGTGTATTTTATCAAATTTATTGACT